>JAASLG010000834.1:0-10483 GCA_013365235.1 Cercospora sesami
TGTCGCAGCTGGTAGCTGGCGTTGCCGTCTGGGTGTTGCGAAACTACTCGATGTCTGGGGACGACCTCAAGGCTTCGCAGTCATGGTCCTCTTCGTCACTATCGGCCTGGCCATGATGGCTGGCACAAACTCGGTGGAGATGTACATGGGTGCACAGGTATTTTACTGGTTCGGCATCTTAGGCCGGGACCTCTGCATCAGTGTCTTCTTGTCCGACATCACCTCTCTCAAGAACAGAGGATTTATGTTCGCCCTGGAAACCTCCCCGTTTCTAGCAACCACCTGGATTGGTTCGCCGTTAGCACAAGCCTTCCTGGAAGGACCTGGCTGGCGCTGGGGATATGGTGTCTTCACGATCATAGAGCCTGCTGTCAATCTTCCATTGGTCGCGCTCTTCATGTGGTACACCAGAAAGGCTCGACGCGAGGGAGTCCTTCGCAAAGGCTCTTCGGGACGGACGTCGTTCGAGTCGATCAAGTACTACGCTATCCAATTCGACTTGGTTGGCATCTTCTTTCTTGGCGCAGGTCTGGCGCTCTTCCTCCTGCCTTTCAACATCTACAACCGGCAAGCACAGGGCTGGGGTACACCATTTATCATCGCGATGCTCGTTCTTGGCATCGTGCTCGTCGTGGTCTTTGTTCTGTGGGAACGCTACTTCGCTCCTGTTCAGTTCGCGCCCTGGCACATCCTGACAAACCGCACCGTGATGGGTGCAAACATTGTTCAGCTCTCGTCAGCAATGTCCTTCGGCATCTGGGCAAGCTTCATGAACCCGTTTGTTCAGATCGTGTACGGGCGTTCCGTAACCGAGGCCGGCTACGTCGGGAACATTTACAGCATCGGATCGTGCTTCACTGGAGTCATTTGCGGTATCTTAATCCGCTCATCTGGCAAATTCAAATGGTTAGCCGCCTATATCGGACTGCCGCTGGTGATCCTAGGTGTGGGCATGCTCATCGAATTCCGTCAGCCCTCCTACGGCATTGGGCCCATGATTGTATGCCAAATCCTAATTGCTCTGGGAGGCGGTGTGACCACTATCTGCTCGCAAACAGCTGTCATGGCCGCTGTCACCCATCAATACATTGCCGTTGTCCTCGCCATCCAAGCGCTATTCTTTTCTGTGGGACAAGCCATCGGTTACTCGATCAGCACTCCACTGTGGAACGAGTATTTCCCACGATCTCTGGCAGATTTCCTGCCACCGGATCTGCAGTCCAACGCCACCATTATTGCAGGCGACATCAATGAGCAAAAGGCTTTCGTAAAGGGAACGCCGGCAAGAGATGCAATTGAGCAGGCTTATGGTGTTGCGATGAAGTATCAGACGATCGCTGCCACCGCAGTCTTGGCTCTTGCAGTTCCTGCTGTTCTGGTGTGGCGAAATATCAAGGTCAACGAGTTCAAGCAGACGAAGGGCAAGGTTTGGTAGATTTGTGGGAGAGAAATGGCATGAGACATTATTAGCTTACTTGCTCTGTGGCGCGCTACTATACAGCTGTTGCCGAATAAGCTAGTGTCTAATGGAACGACTGTTGAGACGTGATGCCTGACAAGAATGGAGCAGCATGCACTTTTCAGCATTGCAGGTGTGCATTGAAAGTACTTCCACAATTGATGAGCGACGTCGCCAGTTGACATCTGTCAATAAATCTCGTGTTTCACGATGGAATACTGTCATAAGATGTCATTGGAGGAGGAAGGTAAAGTCAAGCCGGAGCATGCATTACACGGGCATACAAATGCCGTACCAATTTTGATGTCAAACTTCACTACGCAAAGTCTCAATAGAGCGGACAGGTGCTGATGTTGGTGCCTGTCGCAGGCTACGCTTGACGTGTTTCAGATCCTGCCTTCAAGCACTTGTACCTTGTCGCAGGTTGTATAGAGTTGGCTTACCGCGTCACCTCAGGCTCGAGCGTCACTGTTGCACAAAAAGAGTCAGACTTCCTGTCCTCAATGCTGATCTCTACTCATTATTTCACTCACAATGCCACCGAATGGGGGTAACCACGACTCGGCTGGCTCTTTCCAAAGCGGAGCTCAGCATGAATTATCGAAATTGGCCTTTGGCAGTCCAGTAGCGGAAGCCGTGACGCTCGATGGGCCAGAAATGCGAATCCTCGATGTTGGCACAGGCGATGGCTATTGGCTTTATGACCTCCGCTCGCAGCTACACGATCCGGAGAGTGCGGATTTAGTCGGCACAGATGCGGCGATCATGTCTGCTGAGCAGCGTCCCTTCACCATTCCACAGAATATGCGGTTCCTGGCACAAGATCCGCGTAACGACTGGCCGAACGATATCCACGGGTACTTCGATCTCGTCCACTGGCAAAATGTGATATCGTCAAGCCAAGGCTCTTTCGAAAAAGCAGTAGAGATCACGGGACGTCTTCTTCGCCTGCTCAAACCGGGCGGCACACTACTGCTTGTCGATCGATGTTTCGAGCCATCAGCCCTTGCCCCGACCGATACGCCGAGCAAGAAGTTGTTCCAGATGCTCGGCAACGCGCTGTCTTCGGGCGGAATGGAGGGTACGCTGGGAGGCGATCTGCCTGCGATACTTGATGTCGCAAGCCATAGTTCCGGAGTCAGGCTAGATGATGTTGGAATGGAGAAGAGCGCGAGCCGGATCGGCGAAGGAGCTGAAGGAAATGCCAAAGAGCTTGGACTGGCATGGCTCAAGCAGCTCAAAGGCGACAGAGGTGGCAGTCGCAGTAAAGCGGATGCAGATCGCTTCGATGAAGTTGTCGAGCAAGCGACGCAGGAAGCTGAGAGCCAGGGGTTTGAAGTGGTATGGTATGCCGCTTGGGCGAAGAGGTCTGGCGGAGATGCAAATGGAGCCATTGAGATGCCGGCATGAGCGCCTGCAATGTCGATTTATGGTACGCGATCTTGCTCTGAACGGAATATCTGGCCGTAGTCTCCTGCATTCGGCATTCTACAAATTGTATGTGTATGGAATTTGGCGGGCTCGGTATTGGTCAAGAAGACGCCAGAGTGGTGATCTGCACATCGTTAGTCAGCGAGAGGCACCCGTACAGAAGATAACTTCATCTCTTACCGAACTCGAAGATGATGACTGGACTTTGGATGCGATAGTAGAAAGCATCGTCGTCTCCATAACCGCCGATCCAGCTGAAATAGGTCTCGTCAAAATGTTTCCGAATGAGCTGCTTCTGCTTCGCTCTGGTCTCGTCTGGGTAGTACAGGAGAAATTCTTCTGCAATTTCTAGAACGATGTTCTGCTGGTCGGCAGTCATGTCGGACACCTTCACGCCCTCGTATGGCACCACTCTGTTGTCTCGAAACGCGCCGCACAGGTGCCGTTGATCATCCTGGTTCCAGCGATCGATCTTTACGTCCCCAGTCTGCAGCATCGCAGGGTCTCTCAATAGTTTGTAAGTCTGTACGACTTGCTGCTGCTCTTTTGGCAGACTCTGCATGAGCTTGAGGCCTAAATCACCTTGTGTGTGCAAAATTTGTGTACCCTTCCACGGACCGCTATCGATGAGATTTGGCTCGGCTCCAGTGAAGTAGGGGGCAACAACGATTTGTGTGCCTTTGAGGAAGACGTTCAAGCACAAATGATGACCATAAATCGACCAGCCCCAAGCTTGATCTGCCGATGGCTTGCCGAAGAGGAGAAAGTTGTATGAGTATTGGTTCATTATCCTGGGCACTTGGCATACTTCGCCCAAGAAGTGGTTGACACGCATGGCGGCCAGTGCCTTTTGATATCCGGCTGGCGAGAAGGTGGCCTCCATGATACCCAAGATTGACTGTGCTGTGTCCTCTGGGAGCTCTTCCAAACGAAGGCCGAAGGGACGTAGTAGGAACTCAGGGTTGGACCAGCAGCGCCATTCTTTAGCATTGAGTGAGTACTGAACCTTGGACTTTTGTGAAGAGTCTAGCTTGTCGAGCATCGTGTTCGTTGCGTTTACGATTTCGTAAATCTGAGCGCCGTTGAAGTCTTCTTCTCGGAAAACATCGTGGCGGATTTTGCCTGTCTCATCGTCAGATTATGTATATTTTCAGAAGCAGGACGCATACCATCTGTTGTCACTCCTTGGAAAGGCGCCTCGAGAAGGTCTTCCCATGCTTTCGTAAGCTTGTACAGCCAAGGTGGATGTCCAGTCTTCTGGAAGGCCTCGGAGTATTCATATGGGCTCTGCTGGGCTGAAGTCGTAAAGCGGGGAGAAGTGAGATCTGGCAGGTGCTGTCTGAAGGCAGACGCGAGTCCTTCGTCGATGCCGTTCGTGGTGGCCGTCATCTTGGCAACAGGAAGGGAGGTAAGAGTTGATTGATTCTGTCCTCTCAAGCCGCACTGCACTGGTCTTCTGTATATTCCAGCTCGTCGCGATATCGCTCTGACTCAAGGAAATAGTTGACGACATCTCGCCAGCGATGCAGTGAAGTGCGTGTTCGGCTGACAACTCGGCAAGGCGACGAGCTTCTCCGAGAAGTCGGAGATAACGAGAACATTTCCTCCACATCCGAGCTCGTGTCTCCCTTTCTCCCGCGATACCACAGCCTTCGGACAGTCAACAGTGCGCCGCGAAAGTCTGCGTCAAGTTACGAGACTCTCGTTCTCAGGCAATGGCCCAAAGAGCAGCGCCCACACACGAAGGAGCTGCAATTCTCATGCGGATGGCTGCTCCGAGTGCCCGGACATAATCTCTTGGACGACCAACACCTTGCAAGATGCGTCGTCGTTCCATCACCTTTCATTTCATCTCAACACTCCCTGCTGCTCGAGAGTAACCCCGAGCCCCAAAGCCGAAAGGAACTGATGAGATTCCGCGGAATGGCAAGGCACGGAGCCAAGGTCTGGACCGACCGCCACATGCTGCTCGGCGTTAACCACCACGCATTGTGTCTGGACGTCTTTATCTCACTTGACCCGTCCCTGTCGCTGCACTGCGTTCTGCGCTACTGACGCTGCAGCTCTTTTCATTGACGATGGTATCAACAAACATGCCTAAAGGGCCATTCAAGCTAGTCACTGTGAATACAGCACCCGAGCGAGCAAAACGCCTCGTCGGGCGAGTGGCACAAAACCTTCAAGACACATACGAGATTCAACACCTCCATAACTGCGAGAGTAAGTCAAGCTAGCAGCGTTGGCCAATTCATTCATCAAAGTCTGACTTGAGGTATCAGGAATTGAAGAGGTGCAAGCAGCCGTGAGGGAAAATCAGCCTGACCTTTTGTTTTGTGCATCAATGTGGAGCGCTGAAGAAGCAGAACAAATTCTGAGCATCGCAAGAGGCGTCAACCCAAACATCATCACCTACGCCATCCCGCACGGGCTACAAGTTGAGCAAGGTCCGGATGCTATAGTCGAACATCTTACGCAGAAGCTACCGCCGATACTAGAAGCCTCCTACGGGCAAAATTCATGAGCCTGATACGGCTCACTTCCAGACTTAGCATTTGAAGGTACCCATTCCGTGTCTCAGACAGTCTTCTGCAACGTACTCGCACCTCTCCGTCATACTAGAGGGCGGCGAGCCTTTGTCTGTTCTCAGAGATAGCCTCTGGTCCCGCATCTCTTTCAGGTCTCTGCAGCACAGTCCTGCCCTTAATCAAGTTCAGGAGCGGACGAGCGGAGCCTTCTGTCAATTTCCGGAAAAGACAGTCTCTGATGCGAAGTCAGTAGTACATCAAGTATTTCCAGAAATCTTCTTCATTTCTGTCGTTCCACCAATAATGCTCGGCACCTGCGTCTCTGTATGCATCCATGATCGCAACCGACATAGTGCAGAGAAGCCGTCTCTATTGCGTTCTGGTGAGTGTGCTTCCTGCGAGACGTTGGCAGAAAGTAAGCAGCGTGTCTGGGATAGCTCAAGAGGGCATAGTCGTGGCTCTTTGGTTGACTAGGTAGCTGGCAGATCTGCTCGTTCATGGAGCAAGAGGCGGTTTTGCGATCGCCTCCTGTCGAATGGATCTAGTTCACCCGAGGTCATCCGATCTCCATACATCAGACTTTGGCTTCAGGCTTCCCATTTCCACTCTTGTTAGCTGTGACAACGCTCGGATATTTGGAGAGCAAGTCTCACGAGTTCATTCAGATCATGTCCATGATCGGGAGATTTATCGTCTGATGCTTTACTGCACATTTTCTAGAGCTTCCTGCAGCTGAGGCTTGAACTGGTCTCACGCCTATTCTGCTTCAACTTCAATTTTATCATCGTCTTGGCCGACCTCTGTTCTCTCGGCGTCCTCAGCTTCTTCTTCGCCGCTGTCTTCATGACCACTCTCGTCTCCGCGTCTCATCCCTTTCCATGAACATAAGACCTTCTGAATCCTGGTCGTACTCTGCGAGCTCGCGCTTCACAGCTGCAAGAATCTGCAGGTCTGCCTCAGCTTAAGTCTTGTTGTATCTTGATTGCCACTGCTGGAGATTACGCAGCAAGATCACGCGTATATCGGCTACCATAGAGAGGAAGGCATCAAGCTGGCCTTTCCGCGCAGTCAGTGCAGCATGCATCCCTGCAACCTCGTCTTCCTCCTCGTCTTCGTCCCCATTTTCCTCATCCGCAAGTTGTTCCGCTGCGCTCTAGTTCAAAGTTTGTGGCCTGTCTTCGCCGACAAAAATGTTTGCATCCTCCACGAGAGAGCAACAACCGTAGGTGATTTGGTGATTTCGAATTTCCTTCTCCGCTGTCTGCAAACAGGCACTGAACGCTCATCTCACTTCGAGAGACAGAGTGCCGTTGATACGCTGAGTGGGGCAGAGATATAACGAGCGAAGAAGTTGTTGCTACACGTGCGAGGAGTACGGGGTATTGACTCTACCTTCTATTTTGTCCTCTGGCAATTGACTTGAGTGTCCATGCGATCCACTCCTGAGCAAATTCATCTCAGAGCACAGCCTGCTGTGCTTCTAATGCCTCCTTGCAGCAAGCGTACATGCGCTCACTTATTAGGTACGTAGGGCTCTGTATCCCTCGTGATGTATATTTGTCCAATCAGAATGACCATAGCAACGGTCGTGGCAACGGCGATAATTGGCAGGTTGACCCATATAAAGTCTCGACTTCGCACATGAATGCCCATCCGGTCGAGAATGCTGCGCCACAGAAGACCAGCTAAGGACGCTGAGAACGCTGTGCTAAAAGCGCCATAGTTCAGTCCTATAGCCATACTGTAGACTGTAGCCCAAAACTTCCTGTTACTGATGGACAGCCCGTTTTGTTCATGGATCTCGACCCACGACTGAACCACGCGACAGAGAAGTATGGCCGTGCCGATGTTGGTTCCCGCAAACTGCCTGTAAGTTAGCAGTGATCACAGGTCAAGCTGAAGGAGAATTGAACCTACATTGCAAAGAACAATCGACAAGAAGCCCATACCACCAACAGCACCTACGACGCCCGTGCGGTCGACCCAGTGATCCCAGCCATATGCGAACACCGCGACCCAGCCTTTCGTGACCAGGGCTTGGACAAGTACGAACATGCAGAGAGCAAAGGGAACCAACGGGAAGGGCAGATGCGTCATGACCACACTGCTCGCGGGGAATGTCCTGCGCAGCCACTTCCAGCCACGAATTGTTTCAGAATGAAGTGTTGGTCGCTCGGAGTTTCGCATTGCCGCGGCCATCTCGCTCTCCAAGTGCTTAGTATCGGTAGGCTCTTCGTTTTGAACGGCAATCTTCTCAAGCACGATCTCCTTCAATGGGGTCTGTGAGTGATCTCCTCTTGTTGACTTCTCGTGTACTGCGTCATGTGACGCTCTCCGGCTCTGCTGCCCAGTGTCCGCCTGTTCATCCACGCTCTCTTCTGACAAACCATTTTTCTCGACCTCTGCAGGAAGCTCTGTCACACTTTCTTGATCATCGGTGCGATAAGCCACGTCTTCGCTTCCACCAATTCTTTTGGATGCCAAGCCAATATTTGATGAGTTGGCCGCTAGCTGACGTGACTCGTGCCGATGAATCCAGCCAAAGCAGATGTCCCACGAGAGCATCAATACTGCAGCAGGCAGTGTCACCCAGAACACAGGATGCTCATGTCCATTCGAGCTTGTGGCATTCATAACGAGGATCGTTACGAGGGTGGCACTCATGATAGTGACACCCACAATGGCACTCTTCTTGTCCAGATACGGGTTTAATACGGTCGATACCGCGAGCGCGCTCTGCTCTTCCGGAGTCAATTGTTTGTGGTATTCTTGTGGTATGTTCGGGTTGATCGGCTCGGCATTTTTGATGTTTTCTGGAAGTTGTTCGAGTTCAATCACGTGAGGGATAAGTCCATCCTTTCGGAAAAGGAGCCACAGCAGGCAAGGGAAGAGGAGTACGATCGTCCCAAGAACGGGTACAATGACGTTCGCGGTGAAATTAATGAACCGGATAGAGAACGCACCAGCTAGGACCAGATTCGTAGGGTTCGATGAGACGAGGACAGCCGAACCGATGTTTGCTACAGTGAATTGCGCGAAGATGAAAGCTGTAGCGTTTAAAATGTTGCGCGAAGCCTAAGCATGGTCAGCGGCAATCGCGACTCAGTCGTGCTAGCAGAAGAAGAACAGACCTTGGCGAGATACGCTAAAAAGGGCGTACCCCCCAAAATAATGGGGTCGTTGCCAACGAAGCAGGCCATGACGAAGAAGAACGTATACAGATAGAAGTATAGCCGATAGCCGTGCTTACCTCCTTTCCGCAGAACACGGCAGGCTAGCCATCGAATCAGTCCTGAGGCATCGATGGACAAGGCAATGTAGGCTAAAGACAAGAAGAAGACCATGATATCGATTGGAGCAATGTGGTTCGCCCCGACAGTGCCATCGTGCACTTCCGTTCGACCAATCGCTCCGATTGCAAGCAGGAACAGGTCTGCGATCAAGGGTGCTGTTACAAAATCCATGGGGAAGTTCCATCGTTCGAGAGTGATTGCCCCGAACCGGGCGACCTGTCGTTGCCTTTTCTCCCGCCTGGGCGACAGTACTCGCAAACGAGCCAAGGATGCGAATGTAGCATTCGCAAGCCTTTGAGGTATCCAGATGGGGATATGGAAGGGGAAAAGTACAACGAGGTCTGGAGAACGCGCGGATCAGCGCTGGGTTATGTCTTGGCATTTCCTGGATCACTTACTGGCGATGACGAAGATGATCAGAGTGACAATGGAACGCCATTGCTTGATGCGTTCCGTGTCCAGGTCGAGCCGGGCTGCGTCTGCCATGGTCCTGCGAAGTTGTACGATGGATGGTGACGAGATGTGATTCCGCTCGAGCAGCACAGGAACCCCCACTCTGCTGCTCCAGACGCGACGCAGCAGAGCCACGAGGGCGACAGTTAAGTAGCTGTGCTCCCTGCACTCAAGACGCTTCCATCACGCACGTGTCGGCCATCGGGCAGCAAAAGGTTGTCGTCGTCAGCAAGCACGACCTTGTTCGAGCAGCGGTTCGGCCCATCTCCCGTTGCCAAGACTTCTTCTTGTTGGCCCACGTCGGTCGACCAACAACAACACTCTGCACGATCTCACTTCTTACTTTGACCTCGCACTCCCTGAGCAGCTGAACTCGCCCAGCTTCATCCTCACCTCAAACACGCTCCGCCCTCCACACCCCTCACGTCGTCTCTTGGCACCCCATTCCGGAGCGCTGAGCTTATCATCATCGCAGGGAGGAACGTGCTCCCTGGCATTGAGGCCGGTCTATCTCACCGACGATCATCCACGCTGGGCACCAACATCGCTCGTATACATAGCTCATCAGCAAACTCTGCCTGAACTATTCCCTGCAATCTTCAATGCCACGACAAATTGATGTGAAGCAAGACGGCCACGATCTCAGGCAGTGCAAAGATCTTCCAAGCTGTTCAAATGCACGCCTCGTGCACCCCGTCGCAGGTCTGCCATTGGTCAGCCCAGGCTGATGAGGCTCACAAGAACTATTCAAGACGCTCTCCCTTGGCGAGCTCTGCCCTCGTTAGCCGGCCTGGTGTACGTTACGGGCATGGATTAGTGAGCAATGTTCTTCACGCCTGAAGGCACCAATGCAGTCACGATGCATGTGTTTTGATTACTGCCCGTCTGTCTAGCAGTTCAAGCAGTCGCCATGAAGCGTATCTCCCTCCCAAATACAGTGGGCTCTGATAGCCTCCTCGAGGGTCTCTGCTTGAGGTAGTGCTGTAGAGACTTGTCTGAGACGCGACTACATTTCGCAGGAGGCTTCTCGTTGTCCGGAAATCGCCGGAGCTCCCTGGCCCATAGCTTGACAAAACGACAAGACTGCACACTGGAGCGCTGTCTGAGGCATAGATCCATGTACCTTCTGCCAACGATCTTGGGTGCAGCTTGCTTTGGTCCGCCTCTCAGAGTCTGGATTGAGACCACTGGCTTGGCGCGACTACGAAGACAAGCCCAAGCTAAAGAGGCTTCGTCAACACAAGACTGAAAAGCTCAGCTTTGAGAAGCTTTGCCAGGCATGAGCTCAGCCATACCGTTGACGACGTTCACCGCCACGGCCG
>JAASLG010000835.1:0-16401 GCA_013365235.1 Cercospora sesami
ACGTTTCAGAGATTAAACTGAAAAGAACAGATACCTGGGAGAGGCAATTAGCAAGCAGTCAAACTGTTCAGGAGTAAAAGGCGGAACTTGCTACACTTGATCTTTTGAACTGTTAGCGGTTGCGCAATGTGTCGAAGAGGTGGAAGTGTGACTGACCTAAGCCAAAAGGCAAAGAGAGCTGGGGAAAAGAAGAAGAGGTTTGGAAGGGGGAGAAAGCCCTTCTAGTAGTGCCGGCGAGGGCTGCGGCCCGCTCAGAATCAACAAAAACTTCGGCCAATGAGAGTGCAGGATCACTGAGGCATTCATTGCTGCCTGGTTTGCGCGAAAATTCTGACAGTGTTGTGCGTGGTGAAAGTTGAAGTGAAAACTTCACTTCACGATGCTTGGCACGCAGTGAGAGTCACGTGAGAAGCAACAATTTCACGATCACCAAAGCGCCACAACGCAACAATCGCAACGAGACGTCCCAGTGCTTGCCTGAATGACCGTGAATACGCCGCAGACCTTCTACGCGAGCTCCGCGCCATGCGCCATGCGCCTAGAGGTTTGAGCTGGAGACGCGCAAGACGCCACGAATGTACGACCGACCAGGACCATCCTCACTCACCACTCAAACACTTACCATCGTTGTGGAACAAAACAAAGTGTTTGAGAGCGTCTCAACATCAACCAATCTGGCCAGATCGACATACGCAGCACGAGGCATGCTGATCCTGCGATGGTGCCCAACATCGGAGATGCGTAAACCTTGTTCATCGGACTATGTGTGCGACGACTCGGGATGTCGCTCGGCGCGACAGAGCTGTGAGAGGGTGTACGGGCTCAGTCGTCTAGATCCCGATCCGTGGCTTCAGTGCGGCGAAGCACTGCCTCGTGGGCCTACGCAATGGATGGTCTCGACGCTGTCGGTCATGCGCGTTGACCTCGCCACGCTCAGGCTGCCTTCAGTGAAACCTACCGTGCATTGCTGCAGAGCATGGGAACGATGCGAGAATTGCAACGATCTCACCACCGGTAAACAGATGTGGCTGCGAACATTGTGTTGTCTCAAAGTATGGACAGCGTCCATGAGCAGTCCCGAAGTGCGAGACCTGGAATCAGAAGGGCAGTCATGATTTAGGGCTGCTTCGTACTACCACCTTCGACAAGGGTCTAGATCACTGTCCTGCTGTCTGTTGCTCGATCAGATCTCTGCTCTCTTGCCCACCTCTTCGACCACCCCGTGGTCCTCCCTCCCCTTCACCTGGAATTTTCAACCCAGGTCGGCGAGCCATAGAAGCGACCCACCACAGTTTGTAGCAGACAACCCAACTCGAGCACCATCAAGCGATTCTTCCCCATTCGAGTCAAAGGAGGCAGCCCTCGCTACACCAATTATGCTTTTCAGCGTCCCATCCGCAAGGTTCCTCGGCCTCTGCTTCCGCATGCCGTTTGTCTCTTGGACAGACACGGGGAGCCAGTGGGATGCGGTAGGTCTTAAAGAAAGAAGAAGAGGTTTCAAGGACACATACAATCCGTTCGGCAGGAGGCGCCCTCCGGCCCTGTAGGGTAACACAATGAACAACGATGCCATGCCATCAAGCTCGCCTCACTTCAAAGACACAAGACTATCTGAGACTAGTGAGCACTTATCCATGCTGTTCTGCAAGGCATGTTGCAAGAATGCAGCGCCTTGACTTCCTGTGTCGTTGGGAGATATGAGGAAGCTGCCTGCAGTACAAAGTGGAGGGAGAAGGAACGAAGCGCGAAGGAGAAGGCGCCGCACAGCTACCGTCGAGTAGGCAATGGCACACTTGCACCTGCAGATGTTCGTCCATCTAAACATCAGACATCGCTCGATCGCTCCACTACCGATCCTCCTCCTCACCACGACAATAGACTTACAAACTGAGCAGACTTCATTGACAGTGCCGAACATGGCAAAATACCTCGACTATTTGTGCGACTCATTAGCTCAAATTCGATGGAAGTCGGTGCATGACCCAGTCTATAGTGCAGAAGCATATCACTCCGAGAACAGTATTAAATCGCATTGGCCTCTCCTGGGTCCAACGTCTCGCTCTTTTGTGCCGATCATTGAACAACTACACTCGCAGCTGCTACGCCCTATGGGCGTGTTCTATCTCGCATTATGCGCTTTGAGGGCTATCGAGGACGATCCGACCATTCAGGCAGCCGACAAAGTGCCTCTACTTCGCGTTGTTCACCAGCATCTCGCCGATGCGACATGTACCTTCAACGATAGCGGCACGAAGGAAAGGGATCGAGACGTGTTGGGTTCAATATGGCAGCGTGTCGCAAGAGTACAATCAATTGCATCAGAAGCATTCTGCCATTTTCGGCAAGACGAGTGAGCAGATGGATAAGGCAATGGCTGATTACGTCGCTGGTGCCGTAGGCATCAGAAACATTACGGCTACCAAATGTATCGTCGCCATGTCGCTGGCATGGTAGGTGATGGTGTAAACAAGATGATCCATCAGAGCGGCTTCGGAGAAGGCAGTGTCCTATCCATTCTTTCCACTTTGAGCAGCGCATCAATTTAACGATGCTTCCAACTGAATCAGTGCCCAATTACCAGTGTCGACTTTCTGCCTTCTACATCGCTGAAGATTGTGCTAACCTTTCTTCACTATCTCAAACTGATTCGGCCCCACAGGTCGGACAGCCGCGTATATTAGCGCCATAAGTCCCAGGACGTGAGCTGCATAACCAAGCACAGGTGACAGTAAAACATGTAGTACTATCATCCAAGGGCTCACGCCAGCATCAAGATCGGACAGGAAGGTGGCAAAAGCATAAGTGAACAAGCTAAATAGCAAGTGTACTTTCAGCATGAGTGCAACGGTGTAAGGCATCGCAACCACAGAGAACCGAAGAGCTGTCGCAAGCAGTGGCTCGAAGCCCAAGATGAACCACGCGACTGCGTCTGTATCAGCTGAGACATCTCTTGCATTTGGGAAGACTTCACTTACCAACGCCGCATTTACCGAAAATGCCTACTTTCCAATTACCAGCAATCCACTGTCTTCTCTGTTTCAAGAGATCCATGACTGTCCAATTGCTCTGCTCTCGGGCCACGCTTGGAATATGACCTCCACGATAGCCGTGGTCCCACCATGCGCGGTTGGCGAACCAGAAATCTTCAGTAATACATTCAGTGTTGAATGTGACTGCATTTTCGATTTTGCCACTGGCCAGGAAGAATGAGCCATGAGCACCCCACAAGGGTACATGAAGCGTGCTTTGCATGAACTGGAAGCGTCCAAGATCATCTCTCACGCGACAGATCTCAGCAAAGGTCAGGAGAGGGTTCCTCCAGTAATTCACAGTGTTGTACATGATGAGTCCTTGGCTCCAATCGTATTCGGTAGCACGCTCAATGAATGAGATGCATGAGAGGACACAATGCGTGTCTACGATCGTCTCCTCGTCTAGATGTAAGACCCAATCGCTGTCGCCGAGCTCCATTCTGAGTCGAAAGTATTCCAACGCTCGGGCTTTGTGCTTTGCTTTGGTGGGCGAGAAAGACTTAGGAACGCGAATCATTGGCACGCACACGTCTTCTTGCTTGATGTCTGCTCCAGAGCCCTCATCCGTGAGGATGATAAAGGATATTCGGTCATCCAGGGCTTCCAAGTGGCGCATCGCTCTTGATCGCTCCAGTGTGCCCTTGTTAGTTCCTTTGGTTACTACGAGAATGTAGAGTTTGTTCCACTCTCGCTGCTTCGGCTTGTCCAGATACGAGAAATTGGTGGCAAAGAGCACAGGGTAAGTCGTGATTATGCCCAAGATCAAGACCGTGGACACAATCGCGATTTGCCAATTAGTTGCGGACACTCGATCCTCACCCTCATATGTGAACAGAGGAGCAATGAAGTCACTCTTGATCGAGGCTGTAATGAAGTTAATGATTGATGACAGAACTGGAAGCCATTGATGGGCACGAACCGTAGACAAGTCCCATGACCACGATGTTGTGGATATATGCGCTCGAGGCAATAATCTTGGTGCTACGTTTTGTTCTTTCGTCGCCTTCGATTGTGTTCAACAGCCGCAATCGCGAGTACATCCATCGAATACAGAGAAATATGAGTAGCAAGAAGGTGCATATCCGGAATGCTCGAGATGTCCCGATCGCTTGGAAGACTTCGTGACTCGTGGTCGTAGCCATTGCCCAGTTCATCGTTTCGGAATTAAGCTGCGTCGCAGCTCATTGATGAGCAGATGAAGGCTTGTCACGGACACAGAACCGAACTTTTATACGTTTGCCTCATTACTGGACTGTCGAGATCGCGATTTTCCAAGTGAAGTAGCGTGTGGCAGACGAGTCGACACGCATGCGTGCGGCCGCGAAGCATTGCACAGCCGTGTATATGAACCCAGATGATTCTAGCAATCTGTCAGCGCTACTAGAGACTTACAATGCAGCGCCCAACTTCGGTCTTCACGGTCCGTAGAACCCATCATTAAAGCTTTGACGAACACGCGTACGGCCTCGAGCATCTTCGCATCATATTTTTGAGCAAATGGCATGCTCTTGATAGGAAACCGCCAATCACATTGTATCAAGTTGAAGACAAATTAGGCATGAGACTAGTAGAGTGTCAAGCTGGGTAATTTTCCCCGTGACGCCGCGCCGCTGATTGCCGAAAACAGAGCTGACCTAGAGCCTTGACCATGCGTCAGCATCTTAGCAATGTATACGAGAGTTTGTGCACTCACTACAAGAGGTGGAAATGTCTCGATGACCTTCATTCACCATGCATAGATTTCGTGATCGCTGAGATCTGGATGACGAGGTCCGGCGCCAAGGGTTTGAGGGCTTTGTCAGTGCGGCCGCTCCAAGTACTCCTGGCTTGTCTCAAAGACCCAAGTGCGTTCGTATCGATCAACCAAGTGCCATAAGGAGAATGTCCGGTTAGTTCGGATGACCGCTCCATCCAATCCGTGATCGCGACTCCGGACATCCAGTCATCCGTGACGGCGCCAAGGAACAGTCACTGTCTGAGCAAAACCTGGGAGAGCCTCTAAAGAGTGGTGGGTGACGCAGGAGTGCTTCTGCGAAACTCGAATATGTGCGCTGAGTGTGAGGAGAATCGTCAGTCTCTCCTCTTCCTCGAGCCATGTTCATGAGCGCATTCACAATGGACCACGCTCGTTTGTCAATGTTTTGTGGTGACGCATCGTCCAGGATAGGAATTAGATGAGATGTATGCTGTGAGCATACATGTAGACCATCGTCATGGCCTTCGACACTGCACCTAACTTCGTGCAAGTGTTTCGATCGGGATCGATCCCCCGAAAAGGTGTATTCGTCTCCGGACACGCGTGCGCGCCCAGGTTTCGATTCGATCCGAGATATACGATGTGAGGTCGACGACTTGCAAAAAAGGCCCGCGTGGTTTTTCAATGAGGCGGAGTTGGCAGAAGTCCCCGACACCAAGCAGACTGGGCTGCTGACAGGTTCTTATAATTGTCAGCGACTAGGTACTCATCGATCTGCCAAGTAAATAGCGCAGCTGACCTTGCGTCAGTCACTCGAAGTCCAAGATCCTCTAGGCGAGAGCATTGGCGTTCGTTAGGTGCTCTGCTGGTCAGCGCTAGCGCTGCACTTCATCGACGAGATGTGCTCAAAGATCCTGTAGGATATGCAACCTTCACAAAGCGCCAGGTCAAGCTCATGGAGAGCGGATAGAATCAAAAAGCAGGCCGATGCCTGCATACCATTCCTCTAAAGTACACAGCGCTATGCGAAATGGTCAATGAACGCTAAAAGTCAGAAGCGCCGCCATGCAAACCGGGTATCTCTCGTTCACCGTTCTCAAACCCAGAACTCCCAGAATACGAGCAAGACAGATTCCACCGAGAAGGCCCCTTCTATACAATGCCGCTGTCGAATCATCCAAACAAACTCCCAAAGAAACCTTTCTTCCCATTGCCGGGCTGCTCGTCGTCCAGTTTGAAGGACGTATTGAATCTTTCCTCTATTCCCGTCTCTTTGACATCACCAGGTAATACCCAGCTGCTCTGCTTGAGCTGAAAATTTGTCCCTTTCTCCGGAAATGTGACTGGCTTTACGCCTCGCCGCATTTGGGCCATGAAGTCTTTCTGCTGGCTCAGCGGTACTTGTTCTGGTACGGCCGGGCGGAAGACTGGATTGCGCAGCCGCCTTTCCATGCTCATTGGTGCTGGTGGTAGGCTTCCGTAGAACGGGCTCTGTCGCTGCTGTGGCTGGTAATGAAGTTTTTGCGCTTGCTCTTCTCTCGATCGCTCCGCTTCCTGGTCCATCTGTGATGAAACGCCTGAGAGTTGATTTCGACCATCGCCAAAAGCCAGTGGAGCGGCATTTGCTTGATTCGAGTATGCGTGTCGGGGCTGGAGGTTCGGCCTGCTGTCTAGCATTCGTTGTGATGAACGCATGACTGGCCTGTCGTCCGTTTCCATCGCGTCAAAGTCTCCGTCGCCGTAGTCAGAGAACTCCGGAGAAGGCTGTCTGGCTAGATACCTTGTTGTAGGTCGTAGCACAGGTTGTTCCGCCTTGGGAGCCAGGCTGTTGATGTCAAACTGTTGCGTTGTGTCGTCCCGCCTGAGATACTTCCACGGGTCCTTCGATGATGGTTTTGGTGTGTGATGCTCATGTGCAGGTCCTGCCACTGCGCCAAGAATGTCCCTTTCACTGGGCTTCGGCATGATCTTGCCCTTCATGGTCCATTGTACTGCTTTTATGTTTCTGTTCGCCACGGCCTGCGTGACGAGCATAAACAAAATTGTGAAGCCATGTATCGCAATTATTTGTTCCCTTTCCAGCTTGGCAGCTGACGAGCCAGACGACATCGTGTACCAAGACCAGCTCCTGACCAGTAGAATGATGAGCTGCATGTAAAAGTACATTTGTTGTCCATCGATGGTCTCGATGCGTTGTGTGTGATGATACCAGAGTTTCAGACTCGGGTTGAACCACAGCAATACGGTACTGAGCGCGAGTGCCTTGGGTATCAGCGAGCTCAACACGCCGTAGCAGGAGTTGTCAAAGGTGAATCGTATCGTTTGCTGGACACATTCTCCGAGATGTGGAGCGAGCACAGCATTCACTTCGGTCTCTTCTGTTGAGGTCCCGAAGAGGGCATGCAATATGCCATAGGCATGAAATGCAATCTGCGCCATATATCCAAGGAATAGCAGCACCCCAAGCAGCCGTAGCAAGTTTCGCATAATCTTCTTGTCTGTACTGTCCCGTGTCCTCGTTGCGGCTTTACCACCTCTTCTTCTTGTATCCTGCACCAATTTTGCAGCGTTCTGCGACATGGCATAATAATCCGCTCGATTGATCATAGTCTGCGCATCTGCTGCGCATTTCTTGCAGACTTGCGGGTACTTTTGTTCCAACTCCGCCTTGTATTTGGGCAATGCTCTCATCTTCATTCTGTATTCCTTGCTGTTCTCCTCGAGGTCTTCCGGTAGATATTCCGCCAATATCCGGTTGTACAAATGCTGATTCTGGGTGCATGTCCGGCAAAAGGCCTGCTTTTGCTGGTGCTCGAGTGCATCGGGAAGTGGTTTGGTGAAGGACAAGAAAGGTCTGTTGTCGGGCACAATTTGTGGCGGTGGTGATGCAGCTCGTTGTGGGGTGTCGATGATATTACCCTTGCCGTCCAGGTAATTGACGGCCTCGCAGCCAGAGCACTGGAACTCGACGACATCCTTGGGATATGGCTGTTTCGAGCCACAAAAGTGGCAGCGTATGCGGGAGAACAGCATGGTCACAGAGATGTCGAAGCTTTCGTATTGTGGTCATCTGTGTGAGCGGCAAACACTTGGGCGCAATCTGTGGTCCTTATAATCACCAGTGTCGTGTGCTCTCGCAAGTGAATGATCGGCCGGTTGTCTGGCCAAAGATTGTTTTGGAACGCGACGGCCGGATCAAGTTTCAACCGATTACATCACGTGTTTGAACCCACTTTCTTCACTTGCTAAAGGAGAGACAACAACCTGAACTCAGGGTTTGAAAATCGTGAATGCCATTTGGTTGGAGACAGTTGGACTCAGTTTCAGAACACTCGAAAGTCGGTCAGATCAATGGTATTATTCATAATCATGCATGGTCATGTTAAGCGTCTACAATCCCTTCCATACCAAATCCTTCGCAACCTCGATCTGCCCAGAAAGTGGTGTACTCGCGCTCGAGTTGCCCACCAGCACTGTGTACTTGCCCTTCTCCGATAGCCAGGCATCCTTGCCTTCGTGGTAGAAGCTGGTCGCGTACTTCTTAGAAATTTTCACCTCCGCAGTCTTCGTCTGGCCAGGCTCAAGGAAGACCTTTGTGAAACCCTTTAGCTCCTTCTTTGGCCTGTTGATGCTAGGTGTTTCTGCTGAGACATATACTTGAACAACCTCGGCACCAGCAATCTTGCCAGTATTTGAGACAGATACAGATACAGTGATTTCGTCTGAATCTGCAACCTGCAAATTGCTGAGCTCGAAGGTTGTGTAGCTCAAGCCATGGCCGAATGGGAACAGGACCTCCTTATTTGTCTTCTCGTAGAACTTGTATCCGACGTACACGTCCTCACCGTAAAAGACTCTGTTGTCATCGCTGACGTAGTTCAGGAAGGCCGGGTTGTCCTCGTTGCGCTTCGGGAAGCTCAAGCTCAACTTGCCGCTTGGGTTCACATCGCCAAAGACCACATCGGCCACAGCGTTACCGATCTCGTTGCCGCCATACCAAGCTTGTACCAGAGCCTTCGCTTTGTCGGCCCATGGCATCGTCACCGGTGTACCCGATTGAACAACGACAGCGGTATTGGGATTTGCGGCGAGAACGGCTTCGATAAGTTCGTCGGATCCAGGTGGCAGATCCATGTGAGCTCGGTCGTATCCTTCCGATTCCCAGTCCGAGTTGAGACCTGTGACAAGCACGACTTGGTCGACGCTCTTTGCAAGATCGACGGCGCGTTGGAGCTCGACCTTCGGGTCAAGCTTGCGATGCACACCTATGCGAATACCGCCTGCACCGAATGCAGTAACTCCTTCTTTCTTGTATGTGAGAGTAGGCATTGAACCGAATTCCACGTGCACATCATAGGCTTTGCCGGCTTCGAGCTTGATGGTACCAATCTCCTCCTGTGTACCAACGCCGAAAAAGGAGTCACCTGGTGTTTGCTTGGTCTTGTTGTCAATAACGAGCTCGCCATTGACAAACACTTGAGCGGTTCCTGCCACCGAGCAGCTGAACTCATACTCAGCTGTGTCTTCAGGTGTGAAGGTTGTGTCGATGTCGGAGTAGAATAGATGCGAGTTTAGTTGCGGGTTCTTGTAGTCAAAAAGAAAGATGTTGGTGTCCTTAATGAGAAGCTCGTCAATAGCTTGCCTCTCTTTCCCGCTCGGAGGCTCGAGGTAGACTTTCATGATCAGTCCGGATCGACCATCTTTGGTCTTAGCAGCACGAGACAAGAGTGGTAGCCGTTTCCAGGCTGAAGCACCAAGTGCGTACTGAGCTTCTGGCACTTTAGATTTGACCCCATCGAGTGGCGTTACTGCGTAGTAGGGCAGGAGTGATGCAGAGCCACCCCCAGAGAAGGCAGCGAATGCGGCGTTCGGCCCAATGACAGCAGTAGTCTTTTCTTTGTTGAAAGGCAGCACGTTATCCTCATTCTTAGTGAGAACCAAGCTGTTGGCCGCGACGTGTCTGAGAAGGGCAGCCGTTTCCGGTGTGTCGATGCTGGACTCTTCTGCGCCTTCCTCGATGTTCAAAGGCAGCAACTTCTTGATCAGCTTGAGCACTTCTGTCACTCTAGCATCGATGTGGTGACTTAAAAGCTTGCCGCAACGCAACGCCAGGTCAACTTGCGGTCCTCGAAGAGACGGGGGCCCTGGCATTTCCAAGTCCAAGCCGGCCTTGATGGCCTCAGTTGTGGAGTATACGCCAAACCAGTCTGACATGACAAGACCATCAAAGCCCCATTCGTTGCGCAGAATTTGCTGCAGAAGCTTGGGGTTCTCGCTAGCGTGTGTTCCGTTAACGAGGTTGTATGAAGTCATGTATGCCCATGGTTGTGCGTCCCTCTGTGCGATCTGGAAAGGCATCAGATAGACCTCGCGAAGCGCTCGCTCCGAGACAATGCTGTTGCTAGACATTCGCTTGTCTTCCAAATCGTTGGCAACGAAATGCTTGAGAGTCGCGGCAACGCCTGTTGACTGGATGCCGGACACGGATGCTGCAGCGAGGTTTCCGGCAAGAACCGGATCCTCAGAATACGATTCAAATCCTCGACCGCCCAAAGGTGATCGTTGCATGTTCACAGTAGGACCGAGCAGGACTGAAGCGCCCTTAGCGATCGCCTCGCGCCCCATCAGCTCGCCACTCTTTTTGAGCAGTTCCACGTCCCACGTAGCTCCAAGGGCCGTGCCTGTAGATGTCAGTCCCGTGCTTTGCTTTATATTCGCAGGAAATTGATCGTACCGCAAGGCAGGCAAGCAGCTGGAACACCATTGAAGAACTTGGTGCCTCGAACACCGTTTGGCCCATCTGAGGTCCTGATAGCTGGTATCCCAAGTCGCGGAACGCCGGCCAAATGCCAGAAGTCGGTTCCGGATAGCAATGAGACCTTCTCAGTAATGGTCAGCTGCGATAAGACATCCTGGACATCGAAATCGTTGTATTTGGCTGCCATTGTGCTTTGCCGGAAGGAGACGAGGAAGGACAAGAGGGAAAAGAATGAAAGCTGGTAGATGGGAATCTAGTCAGCAGCGACAACAGTCAATAAGTATACTGGCCACCAAGCGTTCAGGCTAATTCTCCGAGTGAAGTCCACAGGCGCCGTATCGAGCTATGCGACAGCCCCACGATGGCGTGCGGTTGCTTCCAACGGACCATGGGCCTCCGGGCCTGGGATCACGTCGTCAATGGTGCGCTTGCGGAGGCGACCTGCAGGGCTGCGCACACTACATGTGCACCGCAGCACCGGAACGAGGGCTGCCAAGGCGTAACGATAGCCATTTGCACGCAGATGAAGCTGCTGGAGAAGGCAATGCGCCAGGTGTCGTCGTGGAGGCGCAGTGTCGCGACGGCCAGCCGGGCCTGCACTCCGGGCCGAAATTCAACCTTGCTGCCCTTAATAATCACCGTTTCTCCACCACCCAGCACCCAGCGCGCCGACAGGTCATCTGGACATTTTCGCCGCGGCATGCCACGTTGAGACAATACCGCCGACATGCTGAAGATGCTCTCGTCCCTTGGCAGAATACGTACGCCGCGTCCTCACCACTCGCCGCACGGAGGCTAGAGGTCATGAATTGGGGAAGCAACAACAGATGAGCACGACACGAGGCTACAGGCGTTCCGCCCCAATTCTTGGGGTATTCCATCACGTCTTCATCGTCGATAGCGCCTCAACCTCCCCGGTAGGAAAGAATCCCCACAGCTTCTCAGGTATCTCGGTCATATCCTCGAGAGCCACGCGCTGCGCCTTCTCCGCCACCTCGAGGAAGTTCTTCTTCACGTCCTCCCACTTGTGCTTGCCATCGACCAGTTTGAAGTCCCTCTTCCGGAACTGGCCATCAACGAGGACATGCTGAATATCGCCCACGTCGGCATGAAGCATGACAGCAGCCACCGGATCTGTCCAGCCCAGCATATTGGTCGAATCTCCATTGAACACCACGATATCAGCTTTGGCTCCGACCTTTAGCACACCGATGTCGTCACGCCACAGCGCTTTGCCTCCTTGACGGGTCGCTAGAAGAAAGCCTTGTTCGGCTGAAAGCGGCGTCCTACGTGGCAGCAGTCCGGTCTCTTGAAGGTGCTTCTGGAAGCTGGTATCACGAACTTTCTGCAGCCAGATACGCGCCTGCATGAGGATGTCTCCAGAAAATGTGAAAGCTATATCCACGCCCAAGGAAGCTTGATCTGATACGAGATGGGCAGTCGGGTGTCCATGGCCACAATGCAGCTCGGATTCTGGCGTGATGGAAATGTGCATGTTCCGCTCGCGCAGGACTTTTCGCTCCGCTTCAGTCAGATACCCCGCGTGTGACAAGATAATGGGTATCTCGAGGCTTGGTAAGTTTTGTTCCACGAGTGACTCTGGCGAGCTGTGCATTGCTGGCCAAGGACCGCCGACGTGATGAATCGTGATGGCTTTCATGTTCGTTGCTCTACTGAAGATCAATAGGTGCTTGGAGATTATTTGGCGACGACTTACTTGACCAGTTTCCTTACAGTCTCGAATTCCTCCTCTTTGGCTCCGGCAAGCCCTTGATAGGACATGCCAAGCGCCACCACATCGCTCCTATAGTCACCTCCAGCGATAGTCTGCAACGTATCCCATTGCTGATCCACATCGAATCCATCTATATTCTTCTGCGGTTCAGAGCACCACCAAACTCGAGCTCCACTATCAACTGCAGCTTGATAGCCATTACTCATCACCTCCGGACTCCAGCATGCGTGGTCGTGGTCCAGAACTGTGGTGACGCCGCCATTGAGGCCTTCGAGAAAGCCTTCGAGAGCACTCCAGTACACTCCTTCAGCAGAGAATGCCTTGCGAGCAGTGTCGCCAGCAGGAGCGAGCCAGTCGAGGTAGTGCGTCAAAGTGATATCCGGCGTCATTGTGCGATAGGCCGTCATCCAGGCGTGAAAGTGGGTATTGACGAAGCCTGGGGATACGATTTTGCCTGCAACATCGATGATCTCGCAGTCATCTGGTACATTGTGCTGAGCACCATCTTCAAAGATGGAGTCAATCTTTCCGTCGACGACCAGCAACGACGCGTTCCTGAGCACCTTGATTGACTGGCTACTCTCATCGAAACTGAGAACAGTGCCATGCTGGAGCAATTTGGAGTTGGACGCCATTTTGAACTGGCTTCGATTGCTAGAATACAGGTTTGTGAGGATGGTCGGTTCGCCAATATATATATATGGAGCACGAAAGCGTCAATCGATGGCCCGAGTGGCTGGGAAGCCGGCGGATAGCTCTCGTCCTACTTACACCCACTGTCTCCCAGACACATTCATCACAGCGCTAAATCCGTCAATGAATCCAACGGGAGCATAAGCCAACGACTTTCGGCCTAAATCCGAAGGAAGACAATGGTGAAAGTGTCACAGTATCGGCTTTCCGCTCATTGTCGATCATTTCCTTAGCGAGCCGACGGAGACTTCCCAAGGCCGAAGAGCGATACTTGGCGAATGCATATCGCGGCTCAAGCTCACTTACCCTACTGTCCAACCGCTCATTATTCTGATGTGCTCAAAGGATCCGGTCACAATGATCGCTGAGGCACGACTTTATGCAGAGCGGGTCCCAGGGCAAAGTGATATGCCATGGTCCCAGGCCACTTGAATGTGGAAAATGGAGAACGGGTTCGCATTGTATCTGACCAGAATCCCGCGTTGACACTTCTTCGAACACACAAGGGTTGAGCTCGTGAACCCGAATGAAATGTCAACGCTTGTACCGTGAAGGTTTGCACAAGTGCTAGCCTAGTAATTCAGAAAAGGCAGGAGCTGAGTGGTCTCGAACAAATCTCATCCTGGAGTGAGCTTTAGGATCTCATATTTGTTAGGGCTCACAACAGCTTAGGGATCGAAACCGCTTGGCTGCTTGAAGAGGGGAGATATTGACTTCCGCCTCTATTCACGACTTTATTGACTACTGCGCAATTGATTAAGTGCGGTGACTGTATTTTACGACCGCTCACTTCATCCACTCCCCACATGACTCACTTCTCATCATCGCTCCGCCCCGTGACTAATCACGCATGACTCAAGAAGCTTTTGCTCCTGCCCCACATCACACACATCATAAATTCTTCCACGCACCTTTCTTCTTCGCTTTCTCTCCCCACAATCAACACACACAACAACACAGCAGCAGCCAACCACCTCGAACAGATCCTTCCAATCTCCAATGTTGTGGGACGTGCGCGCGACCTGTCTTCTTCGGAGCTGGCCATAGTTCCTTCACTTCCACCAGCCGTCTCTTCGGAGGTATGATTGCTGGTCGTTGGGTTGGGATGAGTGGACTATTGACTGAGCGGCGGGGACGGGGGGATCAGCCTGCTTGCGGGTGTTCTTGGGACGTGGTCTGCTGTTAGGCGTTGCTGTTGTTACGATCTTTTTCATTATGTCGTTCGCTGGAGAGGCGAGGGCGTAGAGAAGAGGGTGAGGGCTACGAGGCGGTGAGGTGTTGCTGGTGAGAAGGTATGTCTTGAGGTAGATGAATCTTTGTACAAGTATTGACAGCGCGACCTCTATCTCCCTGGCCGTCACTGACATTTCCAGAATGCACTTGTGGCAGCCGTGACTGCTTACATAGCTTTGCCGTCCTTCCATAGGTTCCCTCCCGAGCCTCGACCATCCTCACTGTTACTGTCCTCCGTCATCTCTGACCTCCTGTCCTGTCTCATTTCTGCCTTCGTCAGCATCATCTTGATCTGCCCTTTTCGACGTCCTGCGCCTGCCACCTTCGTTCTGCTCTGCCCCTTCACAAGCGCCTTGCTTTTTGTCACAGCCCACCTTCGCGCTTCGACCGCTGATAATCAAACCGATCAGAGACCTCACGCGCGACACGAGCGTCCTCCTCCACTGCCATCAGCCTCGCAATCGACCTCCTTAGGTCCATCTCAACGCCGACAGCCCACAAGTCATCCCAAGCCTGCTCGTCCTCTCGCCGAACGGTCTCGGCCACGGCCTGTAACCGAGCGTGCATAGTATCATTCAGCGGGTCAGCTGCACATGGCAACTCGTAGTTGTGCTGCAAAGCGGGAGCAACCAAATACTGCATTTCCGGGAGATGGTCGGCATCTTCGTTGTTCAATTGCGGGATGTTGGCCACAGGAAGATCTTCGTCAGCAGTGGGTACTTGCTGCTGATTCTGGACACGAGGCGCTGGATCAGCACCGCGCTGTGTGGTGTCGTCTTCATGATCTGTCTGTCGAAGACTTAGATGAGGTGAGCGCTGCTCTTCTTCCGCAGTCGGGTGCACCTGCTCTGGGACATTGTCTTCATTGTCACGTTCCACTTCCTGACATGGAGCACGACTTGGGACGGTGTTATCAGGCATGATTGAAAGTGTCTGGTCGGTCGAATGCTCGCACTTGAGCTCCTAAGCCTCTTGTACCGTCGCTCCTGCTAACTCTTGCTGTTGTTTCTACAGCTTCAGAGGGCAAAGAGTGCTTCTTTAATATCACGAAGTGTGTCTCCTACGGCTGACCTCCGTTTCTCGACGACAAGAGCAGTTTCGCAGCCCCTGTCTCAAATGATCGCATCGAGCTCACCCAGCTTCTCGCACCCAAGACATCTGTTCGAGAGTGACTGCTTGACGAAGTTTCCAAGTCAGGGTGACTTTCATGAAACGTTCTAGCATCGGCGAGCTTCTCAGAATTCTGGTCTTCCCAGCAAGAGCACAAATTCGGGTACAGTATTTCCTCGTGGAGACAGAGGCCCCATCATACTGAGTGGCATTAGACTGGCGCAGGTGAAGGATATTCAGTCCCGGATTAGTCGCTGGTGACCTTGGGAAAGGAGAACATTGTGGCTATCTGGAAAAATGTCTTGCCGCTCTTGTAGTCCTTTACTCACTGAGAGATACCATGGCTTGTGGAACCTGGATAGCAAGAGACATCAGAATCTCCATGTCATTCACGGGTGGCAGAGTCGTTTGAGGTGAGACATGTCGTTGACATGCTTACTTCGCATTATCACCCTTGTGATGCTTCGAGACTCAACACAAGGCACAATCACGTCTATGTGCTCCACCGTCCTATAAGAGATAAAGATCTTAGACCTTGTTTCTTCTTCATGAGCTGCACATACGCCATGAGAAATAGAGTTCGAGATCAACACCACAGCAGCTCCAAGAGCTCCAACCTGAGCGAGCTCCTTCTGTCCGAGGCTAACACCAACGTCACTTTCCCGGAACATACATATACATTTCCAATCAGAGAACTAGTATTTCAGTGACAGGATTGAACGTCTCGAAACCGTTCGATCAAATCCAACAATCATGTCGTCCGTCCTCCAAAACCCGGAAGAAACCCACATCTTCGCCATTCTGTATCCTGCACCCGGTAAATTGGAGCGTGTACGTGCTCTCTTTCGTCCAAGTGAACTATCCAAAGCAATACCTGAAAATTGAAAGACATGAATATGTATTGAAGCCAATTGACTCTTCATCAGCTCAAAGAATTGATGGCCGACCATATCAATGCCGTTCACGAGAAAGAAGACTATACCCCACGTTATCTCATGACCGAGCAACTAGAATCCAATGAGCCTGCATTGCACATGTTCGAGACGTGAGTTCTTTCAAGAGGTCTCTATCGCACCTCTTTTCTTGACGACCAATGATGCAGATACACGAGCCGTAAGGGCGCAGACGACCACACCAAGACCGA
>JAASLG010000836.1:0-11268 GCA_013365235.1 Cercospora sesami
TTCAAGGTCGGAGTTCGCTACTGGGCGCCCATCGATGTTGTCCTTGGTGGGGCGTTGGCTGATCTATTGCATCGAGAGTACCAAAAAGCGCATGGTTTCTGAGCACGTCTCGGAAGTGCGATTCGGCGAGGCTAAATGCTCTACTCTGGAAGCGCAACGTGACGCTTGCGTCTCAGAAAGGCGATTGTCGGTGGCTGCACGATCTCATTGACTGGAAAAGATTGGTCAGCGGCTCGAAACAACGAGGGGCTACAAAGAGTGCACTTACAGATTGCGGTACCATACACTAGTAGCGCGAAGCCCACAACCTGCAACCATTTGACTGCGAGGAGAAACATCAGGTAAGCAGATTGCAATGAATGCAGAATTTGAGGTGCTGAGTATTCTTACAGGTCTCCCAGCCTAACCCTAGGCTCACCATCCAAATGAACAGAGTACGGCATGTATCAATAGTAGACCGAGCAGTTGCGGATATGACCCGGGTCACGGAAAGACCAAAGAAATTGAAGCCGCTGGTCACGAGTCAGCGAGCAAATGAGAGTTGAGTAGCCAATATACGTACCCAATTGATATCATGATGAGAAGCGAAGTGATGCCGATAGTTTTATGGTGGAACATTTGGTAGAAGCCGTCGCGTGCATCGAAATACCCACCTCGTCCGGCGTCTGTAGAGCCGATGAAGGCGTGCAGGATCCCCATGCCAATGAGCGTGACGATAAATCCGAAGATTCCCTCCCAGCCCACAACGCGGATTGGATCCATGCTGTACTTCTCCATGATGGACTCTTCGAGCACGAATTGCGTTGCCGTGAATATCTGAGCGCAAGCGATCAGGAAGAAGCCCAGGAGCGATTCCGCGGCTGTGTGCTGTTCAAGAGTTGAGACTGCCCCACGAATGTACACATAGGATTTGAGGCGCAAGTCGGTGTTATTGTCAGGATCCGCATCTCCAGGTAGCTCAGGGAGGCCGTCCTTGTGATCAATCACGCCTGCGAGTCCCACCACTGCAACACCGAGCACTACGATGAACAGACTGGCCCATTTCCAGGCTCCCAGATGGCGTTTTAGAAAGATCACGCTGAAGAGCCCAACGAAAAGGACTAATGCTCCACGGGTCATCTGGTAGATAGATGCGGCCACGAACAGCAGTCCCACATTCATCAATGTTGTGCCACAGATATCGCAGATAGCTGGCATAGCGAGGAGTGTGACCTTCCATCCCGCCAGCGGCACACGCTCTATTGGGTCCGCGTCATATGCTGGCTTCGCGATGATGTTTGTAGGGTCTACGAGAGTCTGCGACGTAGATAGAGCGGCGCTGTCATGGTGCTCGTCGTCGTCCACCTCGGAATCGTCTCTTTCATTCACCGGTTCATACGCTATCTCATCGATCGGAGTGGTCGCGCTCGGTTGTCGAAGGCGTTGCAGAAGGTAACCGAGAAAGACGACAAGCCAGCAGCCGCTTTCTCCACTACGATTCGTGGCGATTATGGTAAGCAAGCATTCGCTCAAGTGATATCTCGGAGCAGGAATTACATGAACATCTGTAATGTCTGTAGGACGGGGCTCTCGAAGAGCCTGGGTTTCGCTGTATCGCAGTCCGCCACGCAGACTTGGTCCTAGACTTATGTTAGATGATGCGAGAACGCTTCAATGGCCTGCTCTTCACTTTCCTGCAGCTTTGTTAGAAGTGTATTGCAGCAGCCGGTTAGCAGCATCATGGCCACGAGGACCGGGACCACCGCTTTACTCGGCATGATGGGCGCAGGGAGATGGAGCGAGAAAACAGGAGTGTAGAGGAGGTGGTGATGATACAAGTGCGACCAGACGCTGCCGTCTTCCACGACAGAGGCAGTGTGGTGTCGTGTAGCTGCTCTCGTGAGCGTGTCACCTGCGCGACAGGTACCTTCGGCGATAACAGCCGGAGCCAGGTACGCGGAGAAACCGTCCCGCCTCGTCGTCCTGCGCTACAAAGCACCACGCGATCACCCGCCGCACAAGGACGACATTAGGAGTTAGGGAGTACTACTGTGTATTCTCCATTAATGAAGAGCTCGAACCTGCACAATACTTCTGATCTCTCCTGCTGTACAATGCTCGTCAGCGGACATGCAGATATCACGCGCGGCGATCAGCAACGCGGCGGCGATCCGCCGCCGGCGCGGGCTCCAACTTGTCCCGTCTCAAAACGCAAAACGCCTTCACCAGAAGGAGCACGTGAGGTGCAACCAGCACACTCAACACAACACGACCCTACACAAACGTTCGTATCACTTCAACACCCAAAAGCAGTAACCACCTGAATCATAGCCATCCTGCACCGCCAGCAACGATAAAGTTGCAGCTATCGTTTGAGCGTTATCGCGGCAAGCTGCACGCCCATAGCATCAAACTTTCCTTCCAACGTTTCGGCGTACGAATTTGGCAAGCGTTGTGTACCTGTTTACCAAAGTATGTCTTGAAAATCTTACGGATTTCTTGGATACATGCGTTGCCCAGAATGCTATCGACTCCATCGGGCGGCGCGTCTCGTTGGTAAGAGGTCACCACGCGACTTTGCATTTCCAGCCCTACCACCCCTACCCTGAGAGTCTCTTTGACAAATCAACATGCTTTTACGGTGCTGGATTTGTTGGAGCGAACATCGTGGTATTCGAGGCATGGCAGGGTAGAGGCTTTCGATTCACACGCTGCAAATGGCGAAAGCATGCGAGAAGCCCAGAACGAACGCTGCGTGGCGTGCTATACGTGCACAATTCTGCTATAGCTTTCCTTTCGGTGCAGACTCCTGTTCGCTCCCTTTCAATAACGGTTCTAGAGCTTTCCTCACATGTGCCGGGATACCCTCTTTGGTCGGACGATTGGACTTTCTATCCACCCAACTGGAATTGTTGACCATTGTCAGTTCTCTGCAAAATTCCCGTTGAGTTTGTAGACACGGCACATACATTTGGATGAATCCGCCAACTGCCTTGACAGCCTCGTCGCCTCGTTGGAAGATGCCAACTTCGTACCTGCCACCAAATTGATTCAGCCAGGTCCGAGAACACGGTAGATGAGGAAAGGATGCGACATACATCAAACTGCTTGTGCCCATTTTCACCACCCTGAGCCCACAGTCTACAATGCCGGGGTAATGGGAGGCTCCGAAGTAGTCGCAATACGAAGAGCCGACCAGTCCTATATGGTCGCTGGCATCATCGGAATATCCAGGTCGGTAGCCTGTTTTCTGTATGAGGTAAGAGTTGATAATCGAATCGATGAGGACGCCGTAGATCGGATTGTTCATATGGCTGGCTCAGACATCAGTGCAGTCTACGTCAATGAGATGCTGCACTTACTGGAACATGTCATTATCGTTCCACCGTGACCGGTAGTCTTCGAGGTAGACATAATCGCTGCGTTTCCTGCAACAAGTTCGGCGTTATCAGCGAGTGCTCTTGTGGCACAATGTAGGTAAACATCACCATTTACCTCAGCTTCTTTGCTTTCAAGTCAAGGCCTAGTGCTTGCGACATGATTGTTTTGTGTAAGTTGAACTGCTAGGCTTTGAATGTGGTCGAGCAATTCGGCCAAAGCAGAAGCCGAGGTTCAAGACGACGTCCTCGATCGAGCACCAGCCGACCTCACTCAACAACAAAATGCATCTCAATTTGTACATGACTTGTTGTTCATTGTGACGCCGGACTCGAGCAGTAGTATTAATTGACCTGCGATCACTGCGCAAATGCTACTGGACGGGGGAGGATAGATAGTTGGCTACTACGTTTGACGCGCACACACATCTACATGTACGCTTTGACTTTCCAGGCCTGCCACATGGTATGGAAAGCAGCCGACGATGATCCGGACATCTTCAGGTTTGCGACGGAGAACCGCGCAACACCTGCCATGCGCCCACGGCAGTATTGGAGCTATTCAATTGCCGCATGGCGGCTCTCAATGAAAATGTCCAGCAGAGCTGAAGCGCCAGCACAAGCCGAGAGACCATCGGCTGTGATGCTTGGTGCTAGAAAGAGCAGTTGGGAATAGGCGCAATCATGGGGACAGGAAGAATAGCGGCCCAGAAACCAAGCTGATGAAATACGTTCCGCTAGCTTGACCTTACTCACTTTCTGTCGCCTTTAGCTCGCTTGAGACTCAGGATATCGAACTCTTCGTCAGCTGCACCATTGCTCTCAGTGTTCGCCTTGCGAGGTGTGCTAGGGCGATCTCCGAACAGGGAAGCATTCGGTCTATCGTTCGTAGAGGGAGATGCCCGTGGACCTTCGGCAGCATTGACTTGACCCAGCATGAATGAGAACGAGCTCTGCTCTAAGGAAGGACGTAGCCGATGGGACTTGGTTCGAACGGTACCCTGAGTTTCCGCATCGTCGAACACCCGGGGGTCCACATCTTTCTCGCTCGGTGTCGATAAGGGATCACCTGGGTGGCTGATGTTGACGATATCCTCGAAGCTGGCTGGATCTGCTAGAGATGTGCTTTTGGCCACATGATCATCATGGTTCTCGTGTTCCTGCATTAGGGCACTGTTGCTCAATGAGTCCTTTGACTCAGATGTATCCTGGTTACCAGCAGGTTTCTTGGGCGAGGCACCTCCGTCTCGCTTATAGGCATGGAACGACCGCTCCGCGAGTTGCAAAGAGGGCTGCGCAAGGTACACCTGGATGAGCTGAACTTTAGCAATGGCCTCAGAGAGCTTCTCCACGTTGTCCATATGTTTCGCTTGGTCGTCAGCCTCAGACACAGACCTCTGGTACTCCCACAACTCGTCCACAGCGGTACCAAGGAGTTCTGACAATTGTTGATTGCGCGTTTCGAGCTCCTTGACTCTCGACTGTCGCCGTGGGGGAGGGGTCGGCGTCTGCGCGGTGCGAATCTCCTGTGCCTTTTTGTGTACCTCGTCCACGGCATTGCGCACCGCTTTACCCAAACCGAGCTTCCCTCCTTGAGCATAAAGGTTCTTAGCAGTAGTCTGGAGGAGACCCTCTAGTCGCGGCTGAGCTGTTCGACGCACCGCGTTGATGCCTGAGAATGTTGTGATGTTACGCTGCAGCGCGGGAGGTGTGGCTGGGCGATTTGATTCTGACAGGGGCCTCCCAGTATACTTAAGCACACAGTAGCTGCCGCCCTCGCGGTTGAGATGGGACTTGAGGTATAGGGCGTCGAGCCCGAGCACTTGGGCGGGAAGATCCTTGTCAAGCTCAGGATACTTCAATAACAATCCCAAAGCTCCATTGTAGTCAGCATCCAACAAATGCCATCGTATCCTTAAGAATAAAGTCTAGAATATTCAGGGTCAGTATTCTCGGGGTGGAGATTGCGAAAGTTTGGCCCAACTCACAAGACAGATGTAGTCCACAAGCTCAAGCGAAGGGTCCTCGGCGAATATCACGTCCCACAGGCATAGTACGTCTTCGAAAGCGAACTCACGAACGAACAGAAGCCTGACCCATCGTATCAGGAACACTTGCGGCACGATGTCGAGGCTGCGTAAGTGAGTCATGAGGGCGCCATCAACTTGAGGCAAGAGCTCTTCGAAGATGTGGCGACTCCGTGCGGCGATGGAGGATGAGCCCTCGGAAAGATACTACAGCATATTAACCGGTGCCTGGCCTGGACGAACCACTTCACCAGACTTACGAACGTTTTTGCGTTTTGCATGACTTGGGCGAATATTACGAAAGTGTCGTGCTCCACGTACTCAAAGTCGAACACCGTCTTGATGATGCTGTCCTGTCCCAACGCCTTGCTTGAATTGTCCACGACAACTGCATCATCGAGGACTACCCACAACAAGTGGGCAGCAATCTCGTGCATGCCTTGGCGGTACGAGATGTCCGGATTGAGTTTGGAAAAGGTGAAGAGTATGTCGACCAGCATGCGCTGCGTCTCAGGCTCCCGCGTGTAGTCGAGCATACATCGTTCGACATCTTGCAGGATTTCGGCGCGGAGATCCTCATCCTTGCGCAGCCGTTGCCGGGTTGAGTTCTTGCATCTTTTAGCCACTGTCAGACAATAAGCTCCAGCACTCAGCTGCCGGAAGTGGTTGATACCTCTGTCTCCTGACTCAGCGGGTCGAGGTCAGTGGCAGCAGCGCCGGGATCTTCAGCTGGGAGCACGAAATGAGCATGGAGTGAGTTGTAGGCGGAGCGACTCGAGGCCAAGGTGCGCTGCCACTCGTCGCGGTCGAGCGTGTCGAAGAGGAGGAAGATCTTCCACACGCAGGAGCGCAGGCCTTGCGTGGCGATGGAGCCATGACTGTCCAGACGCACCGAGTCCTTGAGCTGGCGGAGCGAGCTGTACTCGTTCATGGCCGCTGCCCGCCAGCTCTCGCGGGCGCTGTCGAGGCTGCGCGGCATGTTGGGCGAGGCAAGGCAATATTCCTGTTGTTGCCGTGCTTGTCATGCTCCTGCCCCCAGCGGTCGCCGGTGCAGCATTCCACAGAGAAGGTTGCACGTCAAACGTTGGGGCATGTCATGTGGCACCGCGACAGAGGCCCCGCTGCGGCTTGGCGGCAGCAGACGACGACGTGCTGTCGTTCGTGGGAGGACGCAATGCGCATCATCGCACACCACGGCACGTCCGCGTCTCCCACGCTCGCGCCCAGGCACCGGCGAGAGGAGAGCGCTGTGTGTTTCAGAGTGCCGTAGGGCAGGACGCAGCGCGCTGGCCAGGCACGCCGCCGTCGCAGGCGCAAATTGGCGGGTGCGCGCACCGCGCTTCGTGGGCGCGAGTCGCGCGGTCCTGCAGCAGCGGCGGCGCTGCAGCGACGGCAAGTCGACGCCATCGCTGCGATCGGCCGGGCGTGTCGGTGGCTTTGCGTGCTGAGGCGCGCGCGGCATCGACGACATGGGTGCCCGGCCACACTTCACGAGCGTTATGAGGGCGCGGAGGCTTTCTGCACGTTGTCGAGCATGCGCCTTAGCGAGATCTCGCACAGGGAGCAGCCCTGTGCGGCGGTCACCGCTGCTATAACGCAGCATATGCGTGACTTGCCACGACACGCTGCTATGCAGCTATAGTAGGACCGACAGCCGCCTCTTTCTGTCCTCGAACTCTCCATCTGTCAATCGCTTTCTGATCGCTCACTCCAGCTCGACTTCGACATGGCCCCAACAACAATGGACGTTCCAGCCAGGAAACGAACGGTGCGAGCAGTGCGTCTTGCCCTCTTCCATTCTCATTGGAACGAGAGCTAACAATCACAGTGTGACCAATGCCGCCGAAGGAAGGTGAAATGCAATGGCAAGCTGGGCTGCACCGAGTGCAACAGCATTGGGTATGCGGACTTTTCCTTCCCATATGAATAGTTCGTTCACTAACGATGGCTAGCCTGGAATGCTCATATGGCTCGCAAATCAAGCAGTCGCGTCGTCGCAACTATCTGATCCATCTCGAACAAAAGGTCCAGCGACTGGAGCATGAATTGCGTTCAGCCAGATCGACTTCGCTTCCAGACAATGCGCAACGACGAGCCAGCGAACCAACAATCGAACTATCGCTAGCCACCGGCAGTAATCCGGGCGTGCGAGACTACAACGGCACGGTACCTGAGATCTCAGCACCTTCGATATGTTATTGGAACAACAGCGCCTACAAGCCATTCGAGCAGCATGGCGGCAGCACCGAATGGGTTGGCCCCAACACAACCAAACCTTTCCTGAGTGGCCTTCAAATTCCAAATCAATGCGTTCAATCGTCGGATGGTATCTACCGCCACGACTCCTTGTCGGTAAGTGTCAGATACCACTCGTGCAGTAGACTGCAAGCTGACAATGACCCAGCCCCAGACGCCTCAGACTGCTTCCTCAGCGACGTGGACGCCGGTCACTGACGTGCTCGACTACTGGCAATCAATACCGGACAATACCTGCGCACAGCCAATCCTTCCCACCATGCCACAAGAGGCTGGCCGTTGGTATCAACATCCCTTCGATCAGCCCCTAGAAGCGCACGACTATCACGGACTCTCTTATTCAAATGGAAACATGGCACCTTGTCCGCCATCTTACAACTGATTTAGTAATATAATGGAAATACCCCTTGTGACGGCAGAAGAACACCAACAACAGTAATAATGGAACAACCCACCTACAGCCACAGACCTGGCGTTGAAATTGACAGACCTTGAGCGAATTCTTTGTAATTAATGACTTGCGATTCCAAAGGCAATAGATTGCCACTTTGTATTGATACATTCAATTCACATACTGTCTTATACATACTAGAGGTATACCACAAGTACCACGAACAAACGGCCAAACTCACGGGCAAGGTACAAGGCATCATGCGGCCAACAACGAATCTAGCTTACGTATATGTCACCATGCATTCATAACAACCTGGTCGGACGACCTGGTGGGATCGCCACAAGTAACACGAACGTCAGCGATTTCTGCAGCATGTCGGCATACACAGTCAATGAAAGCGGTGTGCATTGCGTACCTGCATCTACTTACCACCAGAGGCATGCTGCCACGATGGCGAATGTATTGATGCAACTTCACCGCATCGTATCAAGTGGATCACAAACTTTGTGCTGCTCAACGGCGAGGCTGCAGATGTGGCTATTACGCTCTGTGTAAGTAAGATTGGAGCTGCAGGTCCATGGTGGTCGCTCCTTCTCAGAGGTCACTTGAACTGGGAGACTCACAGCCACTGATACCAGTGAGTCGGTACTAAGAAGATGCGCGACTGGGATCATTGCGTCGTGCAGCACGGCACGCGGCCCGGCGGACGATCAGGTGCAACCTGGTTGTGGTGGTTCTCTCTGACCCGCTCCATGTTCTGTTCTTGAACCTGTTTTATTCCTGTTCTTGTAGCTTGGGTAGCTTTTCGTCGAACGATCACTTGATTGTGCTGTCATTGAGCAGATAATCGAGACGTGACACGACAAGCTGCCGCTGTGCATGGCGATTGTAGCAAATTTATAATGACTGCATATGCACTCTGCCACATTTTGCCCGCGCAAAGACTATGTAGCAGCCCTGGCAGCGGTTGACGACATTTCTGGCATGATAGACTGCTTGACGTCGGCCCAGCTCGTCTCACGGAAGCCGCCCCTTTCGAAGCTCTTCATCGGTACCAGACCATACTTCTCAAACATCGCTTTGTCTGCATCCCAGCCGACAGCGTCCGTGGTAAGCATCTTCTCACCTGTGAAAACGGCATTGGCGCCCGCGGAGAAGCAAAGGATCTGCTCGGCTTCGCTCATAGTCGTGCGGCCAGCTGCAATGCGAATGATTGTTGCAGGCATTACCAGTCGCGCCGTGGCAATAGTACGCAGGATCGCATCGAACGAGATCCGTTTGCGTGCGGGGTCATCTCCCAGCGGTGTTCCCTTGATGGGCACTAGAGCATTCACGGGGAAGCTCTCTGGATGCGCCGGTAACGTGGAAACGGTATACAAGAGGCCGACATGATCTTCCGGCGTCTCTCCAAGGCCAAGAATTCCGCCAGAGCACACGTTGATACCAGCATTCCGGACATTCGAGAGCGTCTGGAGACGCTCGTCGTAAGTCCGTGTTGTAATGACAGAAGGATAGTGCTCTCGTGAGGTGTCCACATTGTGGTTGTACGCCGTCAAGCCAGCCTGCTTGAGCTCCTCGGCCTGGTTCTGGTCGATCATGCCGAGTGTCACGCACACTTCCATGTCCATGGCTCGAATGCCTTCCACCATGGCCTTGACATTCTTCAGACTCGTCTTACGGCCTCGCATGTCTCTCCAGGCAGCTCCCATGCAGAACCGTGTGCTACCATTGTCTTTTGCTATGCGGGCCGCCTTGAGCACCTCGTCGACCGGCGACATTTTCTGTGCTTTGAGCCCAGTGTTGTAACGCGTGGATTGAGCGCAGTAAGAGCAGTCTTCACTGCAACCACCAGTCTTGATGTTCATTAACGTGCACATCTGTACCGCTGACGGGGAGTGGAAGCGTCTATGGATAACACCCTACAGCAGTGCCATCAGTCAAGTGCACACCACAGTCGTGCGTGCATCGTGTCAGGCATACCGACTGGTGAGCCAGCTCCATGAGCGGCGTGTTGTACAGCTCGCGAATCTCATCCTTGGTCCAGTCGTAGCGTGGAGCACGAGCGTTGACTGCGTGCCATAACGCTCCCTGGCTGGCGGCGGAGGGCGGGGAGGTGGCGGAGATGGGCGAAAAGGAGTCATCGACAGGCGTGCTGAATGTCCGTTTGGCCGTGGCAGCTGCGGTGCGGAGGGCTGGCACAGGAGGCCTTTTGAGGACCAGGCTCGACGACATGGCGGCAATGCAGGTTCAAGACGGCAGACACACACAGAGTCGATTGATTTCAGCCAACACACAGTCGCTGCTGCAATTGCACGCCAGCGACCATGGTGGCCAAAATAACACGCCGCGTGCCCAGGCCCATGCTGAGGTTGAGCAGGACCCCGCCGCAGAGCTCAATGGCTCAAGCAGCAGCAACCGAGCTCTGTTCTGGTCAGCAGCTGGAAATTGCGGCTTTCCTGCTGGCTCTGCACGATTGTTGCCGACGCTATCCCACCCATTGAGCAGGTTGCCCAACGAATTGACCAGTCGTGCTCACTACTGTACGCGCCTGTGTTCGTTGTCGCTGTCCACCGCACGCACTGTCTGGAGCATCCTCGAATTCATGCCGCCACCCCTGCAACGCGACATTCTCTGGGCGGGCATCGCCAGCACACGTCCGCGGATCTCCGCCTGCCGTGTTAACCCGCAATTCAGTTGCTCGAATGCCCGAAGGGCCCAAGCCTATCTCTCCAACTCTGTTCTTGGTTCGTACCATCCAAAACTGATTCGAGCCGTGCCCTACGAAAGCCACATCGGGTTCTGTCACTGGGTGGCATTTTGACTCGTAGGAAAGATCGACATGCAAGGAAACGCTTGACAAGTAACGCCCATCCGTCATCCGCGGCATCATTCCTCCTAGGCCTCACAATGCTGGATGCGGAAGTTCATCGAGAGACTTATTCGCTCCTGCAAATGAGGACCAACAGAGGTGCAGCTTGAGCGAACATTCGAAACACTCCTGTAAACTCACATGCTATTGCGGCTTACGCTGAGCCGCTGTCTGACAATGCCAGCTCGCCCAGTCGTTGTAGTGGACTCCAGGTGGACAGCGAAGTACGTCTGAAGGTTGCCGAGTCATCGTTGTGTTCTCACCTGGCATACTGCAAAATCTTCCGAGACGGGAGGTCCTCATGGTGCTGCGATTCATCTGGACAGTGTCGTGTTCTCACAACGAACGGTGCTCTCAGACGTATCG
>JAASLG010000837.1:0-13537 GCA_013365235.1 Cercospora sesami
AGTCGTATTCAACTGTCTAGCCAGTTCCTTCGGGAGCGTGGTGAGTCAAACCGAAATTTGATGCTGTTGAATCAATTCTGATTGAATATTAGTGTTCGAATCACACAGGGTATGTCTTGCTATACCATTACTTCTACTTGCGCAGTTTCTAACTGCTAAAAAGTGTCGTCGAGCATCCTTGCTTCTATCTTTTTTTGCTCTTTCGGCCGATGTTTTGTCACCTCCCATCTCTTTGCTCTTTCGATTTTCATTTTACATGCATACTGCTTTGTGGTGTTAAGGTCCCAAGAAAGCTCTCCGACGTTTTGGGTATATCGCTTTCGTCCTTTTGCTATCTGGGTACCGGGCAGGTACTGTTTGCCCCATGTGTGGTCGTGCAGTTTGCTTGACATTTTCGCCTGCGCTTGTCGCCATCGATTGGAATAAAGTCAGACAACGTATGCAGAACATCATTATTTCCTGTGGTCTATCTGTCGATATCAGTCACTAATCTCATATTTCCCTCTCAGCCTTATCCTCGCGCCAAACTTCCAAAACAACCAAGGGATGGGTGCCATGACCGCCGTGAAGCCCGCCAGCAATGTCGTGGCCCAACCTACACCCAGCGCTTCAAACATAGGCAGAGAAAGTAGCGGAAAAGCTGCACTCAGTGTATACCTGCTCAACATGGCCGCGCCAGCAGCAGAAGCTCCATAAAGTGGACCATATGCATCGATCATGAAAAGATTCGAAGGAGCGTAAATAACAACAGAAGCCATCATTGCCAATCCTTGGAATATGATGGGACATGCCCAGTGAACACGAAGCTCAGCCGTCCACGCAAAGAGGACGAGAAATGCTGGCAGCAGAGGCGCGGCGATGATAGCTGGGTATAGTCGATGTTCTGGAGGGAAACGCTCGGCTGTACCATGCGCCGCAAGGTGCGCTTTGAGTCGAGGCTGATAGATGAAATGGTCGAGCAGAATCTGCGGGGCCGGCGCAAGCAGTGTACCCATGATCAAGCCAAGGAACGAGAGACTCTGTCCGGTTGTGCCAAAGCCATAGTAGTGCTCGTATACCCAGGGCGATGCAGTGACGAAGCTGTAGAGCAGTCCGAACAGAAAGCCACTGTACATGCAGACCAGAGTCACAATGGTTTCTGTGAAGAGCATATGCGCTGGACGCAGGAAGAGGACTGTGATGAAGTATTGCGTCCATTGCCATACGGTTCTCTGTACCACGTCGGGTCCTTCGATGTTGTATTTCTTCGCGCGTTGCTGGAGGATGGTCTTCTTGTACGTTTCCTTCGTGAAGAGAACCGGAATATAAAAAGCTATGATGAAGAAGATGGTTGTCCATTGTGTCCACCTCCATCCTTTGCCCTGCACAACAAACCCGCCGATGAGAGGACCAAGCACGGCACCAAATGTCGGGATCGCATAATAGAAGGACATGACGACAGAACGGTATTTGCCAGCAGTGTAGTCACAAATCGTAGCAGACGCATTTCCAATCGCCGGTGCAGCAACAGCACCAGCGAAGAATCGACATATATTCAGTCCAATGACACTGTTCGAGAATCCAGATCCGAGAATGAAGAGCGCAAACATTGGCGTCGTGACCAGCACCACGACTCTGCGACCTGCAGTCTCACTGAGAGGCGATCCGATCAAAGGCCCAAATGCCATTCCGACATTGTACAAAGACAGTGGCAATATCGATATTTCTTCTGTCGTGTTGAACTCTGCTTTGACATCTTCCCTGCCTGCCGCGTACAACGACGCAGCGAGAGTACTAACGAAGGCCAGACCAGTGTATGCTACCGTCGAGAAGATCTTGCGTGCTGCGGAGAAGTTTCTTGGGTTGTCGTGGTCATTGGGTCCTGTCCAATCCTTGGCATGTTGGTATGGTGAGCTCGGCGAAATGACCGAAATCTCCATGTTGTTGATGGTCTGTTGTCTGTTGGATCAGCAAGCCATGGCAAACGAGAGCATCACATGCGACTTCTATAGCATATCAGTCAGTCACGGGCGGTAAAGCAAGTACAAAGCCGAGTTCGGAGGAGCGTTTGCGAGGAAGTCTCAGGGCGTGGGAGGAATTCCTTCGCGGCGGCCTTGACACGGAAGCCGGCATCGTGCATCTCGGCATCCATCGCTTCAGCTGTCTTCTCTACCTCTCTGACATCCATTGCCTCTGCTTTTGGCAATTCAGATTATTGAGCACAGATGTTGACGCGATGAGAGAGAGAGTAGAGACGCTGACAGCGGATTTGGCTCTCACCAGAACATGTGTCAGATCCTCAAAAGTGGTGGCATGTTTTGGCCAAGCATCGTCGCACTTCACGCGTCTCCGCGTCTCCTTGTACACAACGACAAGCATGAAACGGATTCCGAACATGTTTGATCGCATCGCTCCGTCGCACGATGAAGCTCAAAGAGCCTTCTACATCATATGGACCAAGGTTCTCATCCAGACTCCATACCGAGATTCGGTACCGCTCCGAGAGCTTTCCATGAACCATTGATATTGAGGGCAAACCATCTGCGTCCATGCTGACTGGCTGGATACCAGTGATCCAGCTAGATCTCGAACTCATAAGTTCGAGCTCTTCTTGCATCATTCAACATCCCGTCCAAGGGGAAGACAACTGATGACATTCGACTCACAATGATGTCAATAGACACTACTACGAGTGCGAGATCTAGGTCTAATGTAGAGCTTCCAAAATACAGATGATGGCATTGGACCCTAGGTGAGAGAGCTCGAAGTTTGCTCAAGTTCCTTTAGCATGACTATTGCTTGAGACTCCTGGAACCCATCTCTTCCATGCAACGAACGACACGAACACAGTGAAAAGCTAACAACAACCCAATATGCCAGCAGACCGAGACTTCGAAGAAGGCCACGGCAGCGTCGACAAGAGCAATTATGACTTCCGCTACAACTCGATCGCGACCTCAGGCTCGGGCTACAGCAAAGAGCACCACTCCCAAGTAGAATATGCGCAGCAAGGTGGGCCACATATAGCGATTGGTAAAGTAGACGACTTCAGCTTCAGCATACGATCATCTGAACAGAAATTTAGCTTTCGCTCCACACCCACATCGCGACCAGCACGACGCAGAAGCTGCTGCTCTGCACCAGAAGCTGGGCTTGAGACCTGATGAACATATCCAGATCATCGACTGGAATGGACCAGATGATCCCGAGAATCCGTTAGTCTGATTTGAGTACAGTATGAAGCACTTTCAGCAATGCTGACTTGATAAAGATTCAACTGGTCAAACACATACAAGTGGACAGCGACTTTGACAACATGTTTCATGTATCCACCCCTGCCTACGTATACAGACGTCTCCGGACTGACGGCAATGCAGCTCCATCCTGACAGGAATCCCAGCTGGAGCGTACGGTGCCGCAAGTGATCAGATGTCCAAGGCCTGGCACATTGATCAAAGCGGCTTTCCATATCTGTCCTTCGCACTCACGACTTGGAACATCGGCGCAGCTTTCTTTCCACTGCTGTTCGTCCCTTTGACAGAGAGCACGGGTCGTATGCCAGGCTATTTCGTACGCGATCCCTTACATTTCAAATGTTCTATGTGCGTGCTAACCTCGCTGACCAGGCCGCCTACATCCTCTTCATAATCTGGCTCATCCCCTCCGCCCTCTCCCCCAACTTCGCCACAATCCTCATAACCCGCTTTTTCGGCGGCGGCGCCTCCAGCGTAGCAATCACCATCGTCGCCGGCACCATAACCGACATCTGGAAAGGCGACCGCGCCCGCAGCACCCCCATGGCCGTCTTCGGCATGACCTCCGTCGTAGGAATCGCCCTCGGCCCCTTCACCGGCGGCGCAATCCAATCCTCCTCCACCCTCTCCTGGCGCTGGATCTACTACATCCAAATCATCTACTGCGTAGCCTTCCTCCCCGCCTTCTACCTCATCCTCTCCGAAACCCGCGGCGACGTAATCCTCGCCTCGCGCGCAAAAAAGCTCCGCAAACAAGGCCATCGAACCGCTTACGCCCGCTCCGAACTCAACAAACCCAGTCTCACCACCGCCTTAAAAATCTCTTTCCTCCGTCCCACAAAAATGCTCTGCACCGAACCTGTTGTCATAATGTTTACCCTCTGGGTCAGCTTCGCCTGGGGCCTTCTCTTCCTCTTCCAATCCAGCGTCCCACTCGTCATGTCAGCCATTTACCCACACTTCACAACATTCCAACTCACATTAATCCAACTCGCCGTTTCCGCTGGAGCAATCATCGCGTGGCTTTTAAACCCCTTCCAAGATCGTCTCTACTTCTCTTCCGCGGGGAGAAATACCGAACGACCAGGGAAACCTATCCCAGAAGCAAGACTTTATACTTCGGTCCCTGGCTCTCTGATTTTCGGCGCGGCGATGATTTGGTTTGGCGTGAGTAATCATTCGGATATTTCTTTCTGGGTCCCGACGATTGCATTGGGGGCGTTTGGGATAGGGGTATATTCGATTTATCTCGCTGTGACGAATTACCTCGCGGACGCGTATGAGAAATATGCTGCTTCGGCGCTCTCGGCTGCTGGGCTCGGACGAAATGCCCTGGGAGCTTTTTTGCCGTTGGCGACGCCGGCGATGTATAATGTTTTGGGATTCGTGACGGCTTCATGTTTGTTGGGTGGGTTGGCGATTGCTTTGACGTTGGCGCCGTTGGCGTTGCTGTGGAAGGGAGAGGCGATTAGGGCGAGGAGTCCGTTCATGTTGGATGCGACGTTGGATGAGGGGGAGGCGGAGGAGAGGAGGGAGTCGGTTGCGAGGAGATGGGGATCGCATGGAGGTGTGAGTGAGAGGAAGAGGAGTTCGGTTTTGCCGGATTCGAGGGCTGGGACGCAGAATTTTAGGGGAGTGTGAGTTTGTCTCTAGATGAATGAGAAAGAGCTGAAGAGTGGAGAGATGTCTTGGTAAGGGAGGCTGTGGGATGAGTATACCAGCAGGTGCATAGGAAATCACTTTGCGGACGTTCGGGTAACCGGCCATGTGATGAGGTACAAGATTAGTAAGGTCTCAGAATATGCAGACGAACATCAAAAGCTTATGTTTCGAGGATCAGAAAACCACGCTATTGACGCAGTCTAATGCGTGAAGGAGTGACAGATTTGATTCGTTGCTGCGATATTCCAATGCGAGCAACCAAGCTCGCCGACAAAGCTCGCTACAAAAGGGGGTATCTTCAATCAAAAGAGTTTGACTCATTTGCCCGCCCAAGACAAACGATCGTATATCAGAAGCCAAAGAGCCCTCTAGATGTAACCTCCTGTATATCCTCCTCGAAATGGACACAGATCCGCCGTGTACTCGCATCACATCATGAACGTACTTGCGTTGTCTGATCGCTCGTTCTCCGTTCCTTAATCATCCTCGCCGCGTTCATAGCCATGAAAGACTCGCCCAGACTTCCGGCGGTAAACGAGCTCTTACTTGTCGGTCTGTTGAATGACGAGCCGTAGATTTCCTTCGTCACAGCGTTGTGTTCGGCGCGATCGTAGTCCCGGCCAGTATACACCGGATCATGAGAGACGGAAGGACGTCGGAAACCTGGATTATTGGTTTGTTGCACAGACCCAGGGTGAAATTCAATGTGTTGCGCGTGAGCATCAAAATCGTCTTCTTCGTGTGAGTCACCGGGTTCGCGATCTTCGGGTATGAGGCCTTCGCTCGATTCGTACATTTCCTCGTCATCGGCCCTTTTAATTCGGCCCATTATTTCATCCGCACGGTCACGTGTGTGCGGTGAAGAGTCTCTGCCATCGGGGATCATGTCTTCCTCGTCCAGGGCGAAATCCAAATCTCCGTCGATGGATGGCCTGGACGAAGGTTGTGGTGCTGCCTTGTCAGCAATCTTGACTGGGTCGCCGAAGATAGGTTGTTTCCCTTTGTCACTTCTCCCACGATGAGGAAGCTGAGAAGACATTGTCGCCTCCGCCAGCGGCGATAATGTCATTTTCCCTGACGCAGTCTGCTGTGGTGAGTCTTTTGGCGGACTTGTTGATTTGGCAACCTTGGGCGATGTTTCTCGATCTGCCGGCGATCGTGTTCGTGAGTGAGAGGGCGTGCTATTGTTAGATCCCATCGTAATCGGCACATTATCTGAAGGTGCCACAATGGTATCGCCGACTGCCAGCGAGACTCGTTTTCGTTTTGATCGTGGCTGCGTTGGCGACTTGAGCGCTGAAGCGAGTCTGCTATTCCCGTCGGCAGATGAACCCGAGGAGGAGGTGCGGCTGGCCAATTGTAAATGTAATGGCCGTTTCTGCTGCGCCTGCACATCTGTGTCTGATTTTACGCGATGGACCTCGTTCGGATCTGAGCCGTTCGTGGTGGACACAGCTGAGGAAGGAGGTGCAGAATCTGCACGTGCCGGACTGGAAGTGCTCCCACCTCTGCCATTGTCCAGCGCAGGCAAGAAGGTCGGTGTGAAAACTCCAATGAATTCTTTGTCCCGGTCCTCGCTGGCCCGTCGATCGGTCAATCCTGCCAGCGAGGGCCTGGCTTCTATCGTCGGTGTTGCACCATCGTCGTCCACCACCGCTATCGAATGCGGCTGGCCAATGTGTTCTCTTCGCACGCCGGCCGACACTAGCGCCGCGACGACGTTTTGCTGCTGTCCGCGCTGCTTAGGTGGTGATGCTGTTGTGTCCTGTGTTGACTCTGAAGATGTTCTTCGCGGTCGGCTCTCCCCATGCGCCAGGCCAAGCTTGTGTCTCTGAATTTCGTCCTTTTCGAAGCTCTTGTATTCGCGTTCTTTCGCGGCTATGTACTTGTGTATGGAGTCATCGAGCTGTTTGCGCTTCGCTTCCAATCGTTCGAGGGCTTCGACGGGCAGACCAGCTTCGGCAAGAGACCTTCGGAAGGATTGTCGTCGTGAAGAAGCCTCTCGGCATGTCCTCTCGGCCATCGGTTGCTGGACGAATCTCGAGTCAGCACAAGCGATCCTGCGAATATGCGCTGGGCCGCTGGTGGTGGGTGGAGTGGGCTGCGCAGGAAGCAGCGACGGACGGCGGCGCGGAGGAGGGCGGGCGCGAGGACATCACATACCGAGTCAGAAATGCGACAGGCGCAGCGACGAGAGTCCGTCTACGCAGCAGGCCGTCGGATCATGTGCACTGGCAAAGGGAGCAGCGCTGCACGACTTTGGAGGCGAGGCCGCCGCGCCGCCAGATAAGCTTCGACCTAACGGCAGTGTGGCAGCGAGCACCACGATTTGCCCTCCACCGCCAGATTGAAGGGCCGAGCAGCAGAGCCGTCGCGCTCCTCTCCTCCACCAGCACACGACACGCGCCCAAACTCACGCAAATATCCCGGTCGGCGCACCGTGTGACTCGTCCCATTCCGCCCGGCGCAGCGACCCTCGAGGCTGATGTGTTCCTTTTGCCGGGCGTGTGTGCGAGTGCGAGGGCCGGTATGTAGGTCGCAAGCCCCCCGGCACTGGAACGGCATTTGTACCTGTTTTGCCTTTCGCCTTGCCAACCCGGATGGTGATCGCGACCTGTCCTCCCGGGAACGCGGTTCACGCTCGCTGCCCCATGGAACGTCGAGAAACACGACAACGTCAACCACGATTCAGTCTCTCCCATTCCCATCTGCCCGTGCAGCGGCGGCCGGCGACTCTCACATGCTGCACATGCCGCTCATACGCGCATACCGCATGTCAGAGTTGCAGATGAATCATCATCGTGCTGCACATGTGCTGCGCCTGCAATCATGACGGGCAGGAGGCAGCAGCGCAGAGCAGGAAGAAGGCATCTGATGCAGTGATGCATGTGTTGTCCGACGCTGACTCGCCCGCCAAGCGCATCGTGTAAGAGGGACGGCTATTTGCTTTGCGACAGGTAGACCGTACCTGTCACGCTGTGTACATCCTGCGGCCGTATGCACAATCAACACAAGTACCTCTCCTCTCCGCGGCACAAGCACAAGCACAACCTTGGAAGGCAAGGCGAAGAAGGAGAGCGGGGAGATGCACGTTCTTGTCCGCCGGCCTTCGCCGACTTCACTCGACACTTTGACCACGTGCGACCCGTATGCGATCCGCAAACTTCCTTGGAACTCACTGATCGGTCGTTTCGGCTGGGGATAGGGAGAAAGTACGAGAACGCTTGCTAATTGTCTGCTGGCTGGAACCGTCCAACGGCTTGCTCATTTCGCCGTCCTCTTGCCCTGCCTCGTCTAGCGCTCGATGCCAGGCCGAGCACAGAGCTGCTTCAGCCGCAATGCAATATCTGGCACAGAGTTCGAGACTGTCTGAGTATCAACAGGCTTCCCCACACGGTTTGCATATCGAGATCAACACAAGCAATCACTCTTGACACTGAAACGCCTGAGACAGTGTTCTGACGCGCAGTTTCGTGACATCGATTTTCCTTAAATCATCTTTACTGCACACTTGATGACTGCATCTCCGATCCTGGATAGCTATATAATGGCCACGACCGGAAAATGTTTGTCTTACTCTCGCCAAGAGCTCCGCAGGTTTCATCCATCTGCTGGCTACGCAGACCAGTCCTCACGTCGCTCGTCTACAATGCCTGAGGAGTCTCGCTAGCTTCGCAGTCCAACTCCCTAAGCTTCTGCGATCCTTGCGATCGGCCACAGGAACGACGCACGGGAATTTCTCACTCGCGGCGGACTTGCGTAATTGAATGGCATTGGATCTGCGCGAATCGCCGAATCGCTTCTGTGCTTGGTCGTAGCCTGCTCCGTCGTCGCCTGCTTCGTGCGAAGTGCAAAGCTTTAGACCGAAGTCTGTTGACTACGCAGACTTTAGCGCCAGAAAGCTTCGCAGCAGCAGATCCAAAGTCAAATTGACTTATAGCTCACATCCACGCAAAAGAACAACGTCTCCCGATATGATGGCCTGTCTCTGGCTGGCCGCTTGATGAGAGGATGTTTTCGAATGTCCACTTAAGCTTGTCAAACATGCTCGTTCTCGCGAACATATTCCATGATGGCATCCTGCATTCCAACAAGTCAGTACGTCTCGCACAACCAATTATTAGCCTCTAGCCGTGCCAGTCCGACAAACTTACCCAACTCTTACACTGATGCTTCATTCCCCACCCATCCACCACCCTACTACCACTTCTCCTCTGCATACTACCCTCCTTCTCCTCTGACACAATAACACCTTCTAGACTCATGTCCCCCGCACACATAATCCCCTGTCTCAAATAATCGAAACAATGCTCCATATGCCTTTCCTGCTTCAAAGGCTGAAGTAACCGTTTGAGGGAGCTCTCATCCAACTTGCCATCGCCAGCCGAGCTTTCCCTCACCATCTCACTCATGGCGAACTCTACCAACCTCACATGTTCTCTGATCTTCACGAGACAGTGCAATTGATGGAAGACGGACAGATCGTAAAATGCTCCTTCTGATCCGCGTGCTTTTTCGTCTCTATTCGGTGCTCTTCCACGCGGAAGTTCATATTCGTTCGGCTTCTCCACGAAAATGAAGCCTTCGCCTTTGGGCAGAAGGGAGGTCCATGCTGCATCGGACTCGGCTTCTGGAAGGGAAGCCGAGGAAGAGTTTGAGAAGGTCGATGAAAAACTAAAATTGGGGTCGGGCTGAAAGATTACAGATTTCAGTGGAACTGTGAATGGAGAATGTCAGTGTAAGCACTCATAACTGTGAAGTCGCTGACAATGTAGCAGACGAACAGAGACAAGGATTAGAGCTTACTTGTCGGCACAGGCGACCGCACGCCATCACTGTCGATACCGCGATTGGGATCCGCTGTATAACTCCCCGCTAAGAACGCTGCGAGCGAGCAGACGAACACTACACATGAGTAGAGAAGCGTCTGTATCCAAGAGTATCGTTGTTGTCGTTGAGAGGAATGCTGATATTGCTCATCATCAGGGTATCCTATCGAGTCATCAAGGACGGGTTCAATCTTGCTGTAAGCTGCTTCTTTGTCATCTTGGAGTGGAAGAATTGCCATGTTTCTCAAAACGAGACACCACAGTCAGCCCTGTGCAAGAATATGAAAAGGCAAGAATTTCCTGCGGACTGCCGAGTAGCGAGCAGCTCATCAGCTGCAAAGTTTTAGAGCACCACAAAAGCACAGGATACCACCGGAAGCTGTTGTGTCGCTTGATTTGACCTCACATAGCTAGATCGAATCTCGTGTCAGCTCCGGCCCTATGTATCTTCACTTCGGCACTCTCGCGTAGATTGGTCGACTAGTCATTTGCATGGACTAAAACCACGCGACTGGTGTTAGCTTTCCCCGCACATCAGTATCGAAAGCCGTCAAACAAGCGAGCGAAGTTGCATTGCATGCATACAGTACATTTTCCCCACATTCTGCAAACCGTCGATCCGACGGAGTGATAGCTTTATGCGGACCTTGAGCCGAGCGGGTATAGAAGAACCAATGTTTGTTCTGTCGAAAACTCCTTCAGCAAGCATCGCTGTAAAGACTTCTGCCACCTTACAGGTGACGCAAAGTGTAGGCATTCAATGACCCGTGTAGGAATATCTGTTGAAGGATCACCGGAACACAATGTCGCATCGATCAGAAATCCATTCGCTTACCTCCACAACCCGAGCCGTATACCGTACGGCAAATCCTGGGGTCCCGCACTCTTGGCGCGACCAGATCGTATAGTCGTCCGAGAAAAACCACCAGTGCACTAAGGTAATCACTCACGAGCTGTCCACGTGCACATCGTCGGACATTGCTGATCAAGGCAGGACAGAGCTGCTAGTAAGCTTTCGGGCCCCATGTCGTATTGTATGCACAGGTTTTACTTTTTTCATGTTATGGCCTGCCATTCTAGGCCGGCCAAGCTGTGGTATGCTGCCTTAGAGTCCTGCAGGAACGCAGCAGAGTACGTTTTGAAGTGTATGGTCCGACTCATGAACTCGATCCGATCTCACCGAGGTCTGCTGATGTTCGGATATTGGTTGATGAAGCTGTTCGACTTGAGCTGTATTCTTCCGGGAAGCAATATAAAAGTGATGGACCCGAACGCCCAATTGCTCAAGACAGGTCCCCATCATTCAATTGCTCATCTGTTGTCAGTCGCTGCTCAAAGAAATCCTCAAGAGGTTCATCTGTTCCCATCAATATGAAGGTCGCCGCTATCGCTTCGTTGCTGGCTGCAACAGCCATTGCAGCTCCAACAGAGATGCTTGAGGCCCGGCAGGCAGTCGGCAACAGTGCAAGTGAGCTTGAGAACGGTGCATGCCGACCTCTGATCCTCATCTTCGCCCGTGGCTCGACTCAGCCAGGAAACCTGGTGAGGGACAATCGACTTCGATCGTGGCTGTTCGAAGACCTGTACTGACTGCTTCTCAGGGCGACCTTGGTTCAGCCACTTGCAATCAGCTCAAGACGGCATATGGAAGCACTCGCGTAGCCTGTCAAGGTGTTGGCGGAGCGTACAGTGCGTCTCTGGCAGCCAACATTCTGCCAGAAGGAACCACATCTGGAGCTTGGAACGAAGCCATTAGACTCTTCAACCTGGCCAGAAGCAAGTGCCCCAACTCTAAGGTGGTTGCAGGTGGTTACAGGTGAGTGCAGGCAGAATATTTGATCTGCGAAACGAATGCTGACTGGGCCATGTAGCCAAGGAGCAGCGGTCATCACCGCTAGCGTGCGACGTCTCCCAGCAGCCAGCAAGACCAATCTGGCGGGCATCGTCATGTTCGGAAGCACGCGCACGGATGAGGAGGGAGGACGGATTCCTGGCTACCCAGCGGCGAACACACTCAACATCTGTGCTTCGAACGATGGAGTTTGTGATGGCGGTCTTGATGTGTCACCAGGTCACTTGGCCTATGCAGATGATGTGCCAACTGCAGTGAGCTTCTTGCGCGGACGCGTTACGGCGGCTGGCGGCATCTAGATGAGATTACCGTGAAGGAGAAACGCCGCTTCGATGTAGTGCAAGCAGAATAGCGGCCTGAATTGAACCTGCCTCGACTGCATTAGCTTGCACGCAGTCACCTTCAACAAGTTGAACAGCGTCATGTTGTGCTCCGCGTATGTTTATCGGCCATACCGTCCGGGTATCCGTGGGTGCGAGGAGCGGGCGGGGAGAGCGGTGTGCTCCAGGTCGTGAAGCAAGGCGCTCCAGCGTCACTCTCACGGCGCAGCGTTCATCGTTTCTGAGCGTGCAGTTCTCGTTGTTCCACAAGGTGATGTGCAGAGCAGGAGAGGAGGTGCAGTCTAGAGCTGTGGGGTCGATGGGCATGGTTTGTTCTTCACGCTGGCGATCCCTGCCCATTCTCATCCGTGTCATGATCAGCGTTGCCGGCAATGCGCCTTCATCTCGTCGACGACGCCGGGACAGTGTGCGAGTGGCGTGAAACAGGACGAGATGATGGATCAGCCATGCACGCGGAGGGCAGTATGCAGATGAAATGGTTGCGGAGAAAAGAGAAAGAGAGGAGCCGAGACTAGTGTTGCGGTACCTGCATATCTGCACGTCAGCCAACAGCGTGTGGAGACGACGACGCGCAACCCTTTCGCGGGCTTGAACTTCGTCGTGCGCTCACCTCTCACGCCCGTCCGTTGTCGCTCTCTCCACGTCCTCACGCTCGTTCATGACACTCATTCCGCTCCCCACGCCGCTCGCGTAGCGACACACCACCCCACCCGGAGACATGTTCCCTTGAGCCACCATGTTGAGCGTGAGTTGCGCCTGAAGCACACCGCGGCGCATCCCGTCGCAAGCTCTCCTTGGAGCGCAAATAGCTCGCTGGGCGCTGCTAACCATGCCGCGACGCCATCAGTTCTTGTCGCTACCTCCAGCGTTGCTCGCCTTCATCGCCGCCCTTTCGCTGCCCACGAATGCGCAGTACCCGCTTCCGCCCTCTTATCAAAACATCCTCAAGTCGCCCATCGACCCCAATGTTACGGTTTCATATAAGCAGCCTTCCAATGGCACATGCACTACCGCGTTCGAGACCCAGAAGCAGTATACGGGATACATAGGGATTCCTCCGTACACGCTCGCTCCGATACAGCAGAACTACTCTATCAACACATTCTTCTGGTTTGTGGAGGCACGGCAGACACCAGAATCCGCGCCCTTGACAATATGGCTCAACGGAGGACCAGGCTCGAGCAGCCTGTTCGGCATGTTCAATGAGTTGGGGCCCTGTGAAGTGGTGCAAATGGCAGATGGGTCGTACGGAACGCAGATGCGGACATTCGGGTGGGATCGTATATCAAACGTCCTCTTCATCGATCAGCCCAACCAGGTTGGTCTATCTTATGACACCGCGACCAATGCATCCCTGAACCTCTACACAAACGAGATTTTCGAGCCGGCGACCGCACCCATTCACGACCTTCCCAGCTATATGTACTTGAATGGAACCTTTGGCACTGCCAATGAGAATTCGAATACACCTTGGGCCACGACTGCCAATACCAGCGAGATTGCTGCTGCAGCTACCTGGCATTTCTTGCAAACATGGCTGTCAACTTTTTCGCAGTACAACCCAGCCACTCGTCCGAACATCACCACCCCCAATTCCGACGAGCCCGCTGGCATCCACCT
>JAASLG010000838.1:0-12812 GCA_013365235.1 Cercospora sesami
TCCTCCTCCGCCTTCTTGATTGTACCACTAACTCTGACGACTTGTATTACGCAAGGCTGATCGAGTGGCTTCGGCAACTTGGTCGCGAACGACAAAGCTGCCCAAACGAGTCTGTAATGTTCTCTTGCCACTCGGACAATTGCGGTTGATGTGGCGGGTGAGCAATATTTGACTATATAGATATCAGTGTGTCGCTCAGAAGTGGCCAGGCGGTGATCTGAAAATATGGATCTACGCACTTTGCAGGCTACCAGCGATCATGCCGGCTCCATAGTCTCCAAAAAGCTCGGAAACTCCATTCTTGATCATCTTGTGCAGCGTCCCGCTATTGAACTGATCGGAGCTTGGTCTTCGGAATTGGACTGCCCATGGCAACTCATTGTCCGTTTTGCTTGCGACTGTTGACTTGGCCTTTTCCTCATTCGGATAGAGGATGTTGAGTAGGAGATATCGGTGCTTGATGCGGACCATCTTGGGGGATCTCAGCCCTCTTCACGTAGAATCTGATAGTCTTGAGTACTCAGGGAGCTAAGCATAGTCCTTTCAGTCGGTCTGAAGGTTGTTCACATATTTCTGTGTCGTTGCCGTCGCGTGCTCAGAAACTGACGTCGCGTCGCGAGAAAAAGTTCAGCGGAGCCAATTCCGCTCCGAATCGCAACCTCGAAAAAAGTCCAGAAGCTTGACAACTTCTCATTCACATCACCACAGCACCCTTCACGATGTCGGACAGTCGCTTCGAAGCTCTCCAGAAGGATCCGCGATACCGATTGCCTTCTCGAAAAGAAGCGCGCACCTCGGTCGACCCTCGCTTCAAAACTCTCTTTACCGATCAGGATTTCAGGAAGAAGGCGACTGTCGATCGGTATGGTCGCAAGATCAAGCCTGAGGCGGGCAAGAAGGAGCTGGAGAGGCTTTATCGACTAGAGAAGAAGCCGAAGAAGCAGGAGCGAGAGGTCGTTGGCAGTAGCGAAGAGGACAGTGGAGAGGAGAGCGAGGAAGAGGAAGAAGAGGTCACTGAGAAGAAGCACGATCCTGCACGCGATGGAGGCTTCGATGAGAGTTCGTCGAGCGAAGAGGAGACATCAGATGAAGAAGAGGACAGCGAAGAGGATGAAGAGGAGGACGAGGAGGCCGAGCTTGCAGACGCGACAGCAGGACACGAGCAGACGGAAGAGATCCCAATGGGCGAAGTGACAAAACGAATAGCCTGCGTCAATTTGGACTGGGACAATATAAGAGCCGCAGACATCATGGCAGTTGCACAAAGCTTCTTGCCTGCCAGTGGCAAGGTGGAGAGTGTTGTCATATACCCCAGCGAGTTTGGGAGAGAACGCCTGGCGAGGGAGGAGGTGGAGGGGCCGCCAAGAGAGATCTTTGCGTCCTCGAAAAGGAAGACTCAGCAGGAAGAGGATGATGACAGCGAGAGCGAGGATGACGAGAAAATCAAGGAGCGGCTGTTGAAGCAGCAGGCCAGTGAAGGCGAGGAATTTGACTCAGCCAAGTTGAGGCAGTATCAGCTGGAGCGTCTGCGCTACTACTACGCTGTGATTGAGTGTTCAGACGAGCACACTGCAAAGACCCTATACGATGCCATGGATGGACGAGAGTACTTATCAACGTCAAACTTCTTCGACCTGCGTTTCGTTCCGGACGACACATCCTTCGAGGACGATGAAGTTCACGATGAATGCATGCAACTCACGCAAGGGTACACACCAAATGACTTCCGCACAGAAGCTCTGACACACTCGAAAGTGCAATTGACCTGGGATCAAGACGATGCAACACGGAAGGAAGTGCAGAAGCGGGCTTTCTCTCGAGCAGAGTTGGACGAGAATGATCTGCAGGCTTACATCGGGTCAGATGACAGTGATGCATACAGCACTTCGTCGCGGATGTCAGTCGCGGAGAAAAAGAAGAAGGCAAAAGCGGCGGTTCTACGGGCAAAGCTTGGCCTAGGTGCTGAGCCTGAGAAGGCCTCGGGCAACGACAAAGAAGTCGTAGGAGACATGCAGATTACGTTCACTTCAGGTCTGAGCAATACCAAGGACAAGGGTAGTGTATTCGAGAATGAGCCGCAAGACGAGGAGTCGACGAAGCAGCGATACATTCGCAAGGAGAAGGAACGAAAGCAGAAGCGAAAGGAGAGGATGAAGGCTCGAGCCAATGGCCAAGCTGAGGACTCGGACGCCGAAGAGCAGCCTGCGGACGCTACAGCAAATGGCGCCGAAACCGACTCAGATGACGATGATCCGTTCAATGACCCATTCTTCAACGATCCTGCTCTCGCGGCCAAGCAAGAAAAGGCAGCCAAGAAAGCAGAACGAGATGCCAAACGAGCAGAGAAAGAAAAAGTCGCAGCAGAAGCTGAAGGCCGTAAAGCAGAGCTCGAGCTTCTCATGGCAGGCGAGGACGGCGCAGAGCATTTCGACATGCGAGATATTGAGAAAGCTGAGAAGCAAGCGAAGAAGAAAGGCAAGCATGCCAAGAAGAGCAAGAAGGATGTTGTGGAGGATGGCTTCAAAGTCGAGACCAATGATCCACGATTCGCTGCGTTGTTCGAGAGCCACGAGTATGCGATTGATCCTACGAATCCGAAGTTCAAGAAGACGAAGGGTATGGAGACACTGTTGGAAGAGGGGAGGAAGAAGAGGAAGGGCAGGCATAATGAAGAGGAGGATGATGCTCCGCCGAAGGAGAACAGGAAGAAGGCGAAGTCAGAACAAAAGGAGAGTACTAATGGTGCTGGCGATGATGTGAAGGGTCTTGTGGCGAGGCTGAAGAGCAAGAATAAGGGCAAAAGTAAGAGTAGGTAGGTAATTGCGCTCCATCAACACGAGTGATGGACTGTACCACAACTTCAACGACTTCGCAATTACGCCATACACTTTGTTCCATAGACATTGGACCAGGAAGCAAAACGATCACGGATGGGCTGAAGGCGGGAAGATGAACAAGAGGCCGTAGGTCTCGGAAAAGCCTGCTTTACTGAAGCTCACATGGCGGAAGTCAAGCATCACGATCACGGTGACGACTTATTGACAAGACCACCAGACCAAGCACGATCGTTGAAAACCTCAGATTTCCTTGAAGTATATCAATACCCACAATCGCACGACATGCAATAAATTTGACCGAAGATGAGAACATCCTGCTGACTTGGAGGAGACTTGACAAGAATGGAGCAAAGAGGCGGCAGGAGTTCAAATCAAGAGACAAAACAATTGCACCAGACGAAGCATGCAGCAAAGCTGAGCAAAGCCGAGACACCACATGGAGACTCGACCGATACTGCTTTTTTCACTGCGGTGTCAGGCATCGAATGATCCAATGACTTACTGACCTGACCACCTCACCGGGTACGATTGTTAGCATCTAGCCTTTTTAAGCTGTGAAAATAGCTTGACTTATGAGCTATGGTTGCTGCAAAAGGTATCGTTACATGTCCGACCAAAACGGGAAAAATACCACAGTGAAAGCAAAACAGTCACATCCGGCCAGCTGATTTAAGCGAGGTGGATCTTACAGGAATCTTAAGCAAGATACTACCAAGTCAACCGCCGCCTGTTCGTACAGCGTCAGGCAAACCTAACGACTTACGCACTTGACCATTTCACTAGATGCAATCGTTGCGGATTGGTAATTTCGAATCACTGTTATAGCTTCAGTCACCTCACATACTAGCAAAAGTGAAGGCTAGCTGAGGTGACCGTTTAGAGACTAAGACGATTGCAGATCGACAAAACGGACGCATTCAGCACGATGATCAGAGGCGGGATGTTCTTTCCTCGCACCTGTTTAGAGGTGTGCGACAAAGTGGACTCACTCTATGGAAGTTAGCATCAGTCTTCCTGACGATTTACGACTCGACCATCTTGCCGAATGCGATTGTTGGAAGCTAGTGATCTATGACAAATGATAGAGCTCCAGATGGTATGTGCGCCAGTAACAGTTAGGACCTGTTTCGGAGAGTTTATACGTTCAAAGACCGCAAAAGATGGCAAAACAAACGCATCCGACGAGACTGCGAGAGGAGGAACCAGACTATCGAGGTAGGCGTCCATCGATCATCTGCCATCCGTCTCGACCTCAAGAGCCAGCATCAGTTACCTTGACGACTTACGGCTGAGCCATCTCGCCGGATGCGGCCGTTGAAGATTGCTTGTGTCTGATCGTTGATGAACGTTCAACTGACACGTGTCTGGTAGGAGGGGAATGGCTTGAGATAGAGGCTGATCGGGTTGTTCGATCGGTTGGAGTGGGCACATGCCAACGAACAAGATCGCTGACTGCGCAAGACGGTACCGAACATACTTTGTACAACTATTTCCATGAAGGGAACGAATTCTTCAAGCCTTGACGAGTAAGCCCATCAAATGGCCTCGAAACACGAAGAGTCTGAATATACAGACGACGGATCTGTACACCATGGCCGCAGGGCTGTCTGCCTCTCTACGAACCCAGCCCCGGCCTGCACGTGAGGATCCGCCAGAAGCCGCCCTTCATTGCTATACCAAAACCGGAAGCAGCTTCTGCGTGATACACTAACATTTGAGGCTCCACTCCGTATCATCGCAGCCAGGATTGGCTGTCGAAACTGAACATCTGTACTGTGTAAGCGACGATGGGTCCGCTGTTCTCACTTGTCAGATGTAAAGTCTCATGCGTATCTACTCTGTTGAGTACTCACGGTTGCACTTGACGCTATAGAGCGAGCCACTAGGAAACATGTAACAGCGACAACACTGGTCGTTGTCCGGATGACATTCAGCTAGTCCTTCTTAACGTACGCTCCAAAGATACAGGAAAAACACAGATAGATGTACCTCCATTGACCAATCTAGCAGAGATAGGCATTGCGAGCGCCATCAGTGAGAAGAGGATGCGAATGGCCAGCATGGTGTATTGAAGTCGAGGCTGCTCGGTCTATAGATGTACGACAGAGAAATTGAATATGAATGAAGGTTTGACTAGGAGCCACAGTAATGCGATCAGACTGATATATCGGCACCTGGAAAGCTGTGTTACAGGGAAATCAGCACATACGATAGCCCTTAGTATCTAACAAGACCTAGTATAAGCAGCCCCATCGACACTAACCTAAAATGCCAAGACCGACCTTTAGCTTCCCTACTAATGATCCGGTTTATGCGTCTTGATGCTCATCAAGACCCTGATCAAATCGATCGAGTCTGGATCAAACAATATGCGTGTTGGTGTTCAATGAGACGTCTATTGCACAGCGGTTGGCGCGTGAGAGAAACCGCGTTTTTTCACCCCAGAAACTCGATTCGAGTAGCGCAGGACGACCCAACGAACCTCTAGAGGTTCCCACAGATGCCCCGAGGTATGAAAGGCTTTGGAGCATGAAATGAATCACTTTTGTATTGCAGAGAGCAGACGACTGGCTCCCCTCGTGTGACTTTGTAAACTACACGGTCCGGACGAACTTTTTGAAAAATTCAAGTGTTCACTTCAGCTAGAGCCGTGGAATTCAAGCAATTGAGCGTCTAATCCTAACCCGTCTGTGCATCAATTGTCAACATGACCTATTTTTCATGTTCGCTAGTCAAATTGACCTATTTTTCATGTTCGCTAGTCGAATTGACCTATGTTCCATGTTCGCTATAAACACTCCACTGCTACGCCGGAGTAATAACGTACGACTGCCCAGCCTCAGTGCTAATCGGCCCAGAGTACGACTGACCATTGACTTGGAAGTTCTGGCCATTGTTGAGGCGCAGTGTCAACTCACCGCCTCGTTGCGAGATGACCGTTGCCTGAATCAAGCCACCTCCAGAATTCCAGCTGATATCGACTTTAAATCCGCCACGTCCTATCAGACCATTGACGGACCCGGCTCGAGCCTGAGAGGTTTGCGCGGGCAGAATGTGGATAACGCTGGCGTGACTTTGGAGCAGCATTTCTGTAATGCCACTCACAAGCCCGTGATTGCCATCTTGCTGGAAGGGTGAGTACGGACCTTCAAGAGTGTCCAACATGTTGACCCCGAAGAAGGTCTGGATAGTACGCTGAGCGTTGGTCCAGGCGTCATTGCCTTGATACAATCTGGCGAAGCAATTGACAAACCACGACCGCGACCATCCAGTGGAACCAGAGCCTGCGTTGAGGCGATGCTCGAGGAGAACTTGGGAAGCTTGTGCAAGCGTGTTGTTCACAAGTGGGGTCATGGCAGAGCCTGGGAACAGGCCGAACAAGGGAGACAGATGGCGATGTCCAGGCTCTGCTTCATTGTATTCATCACGCCACTCGAGGATCTGGCCATAAGAACCGATTTCTGGTGGCTTGATCTTCGCCAGTGCATCCTTCGCTTTGCTGACCTGGTCGTCGCCTGATTGGCCGATGGCAGTATAGCCCTCAATTATGTCGCTGAAGAATTGAGCTAGCAACTGTCGGTCCATAGAGGTGCCAATGTCAATGCCAGTGCGTTGGCCTGCTCCCTCGGCGCCGTCCGGGATGTAAAATCCATGTTCCGGACTGAGACTGGTTGCAGTGGTCAAGTATCCTTCATAGTCAAACAACCATGCGTAGAAAAACGACGCAGCTTCCACTAGCCACGGCAGGGTCGTCTGTTCCAGGAATGTCCTGTCACCAGTGAAACGATAGTACTCTAGCAGATGTGTTCCGAGCCAGGCTGCACCCATGGGCCAGTGAGTATATTCTGATAAAAGTCAGCATCAACCGGGATTATAGTGAGCAGGGAGTCTTTTACCGGTGCCATTGTCATTGGGCGCAACATCACCCCAAGCGTCCGCGTTGTGATGAATGACAAAGCCAGACAACCCGTACATGTCTGAAGCTTGCTCGCGGCCGCCTGTGCGCGACACATCGAGGAGGCCGAAGAAAGGCTCAAGCATTTCGTCGGCAAGATTGGTAGGTCCTGCTGGCCAGTCCAGCATCTGGGTATTGATATTCACTGTGAATCGACTGCCGAATGGTGGATCATAGTTGGTGTTCCAGAGGCCCTGGAGATTGGGTGGAAGCGGCTTGTAGCCCTTTCGCGAGCTGCCGATGAAAAGGTAACGGCCCATATTGAAACCAAGAGCCGTCATCTGCGGGTCACTATTGGGATCGTTACGGTAGGCCTGCAGGCGCCCGTCGGTCGTCTGCTGCCCCAGATTTGAGGAAGTAGTTCCAAAATCGACCGACACTCTCTGGTAAAGGTTTTGGTAATCCGAGATGGCTGCACTCCGCACAGAATCATAGCCTTTGGCGACTGCATCAGCCACGTTACTAGCAACCTTCTCGGCTCTCTCATTGCTGTCGGGGTATCGATAGGTCGTCTGGATGTCAGTAAAGATGTCAAAGCCGCGAGTGTTGTCCAGCTGGAATGCGTTTCCATTGACGATTGAAACGGACCCTTGTACAGGTTTTAATTTTAGCACATAGCTCTTCCGCCATCAAGTGGAAGCGGATGCGGCTTACCGTCCACCGGTACCAAGCGACCTTCGATGTTGAAGTCCAGCTGGCCAGGACTCGGATCGCTGCCTCCTTGAAGATAGAACTTATATTCATTGTTGTCTGTCGTGGCTAGTTTCTGGTGGATGTTCTGATCGCGCTCGTAATAGATAGTGGCGCTGAATGGGGCACTTGCGCGCCAGCGAACACCGATGACCTGGTCAGGATAGCTCGCAAAGACCTCGCGAGTGAAGTCGATGCCTTGATACGTGTAGTTGATGTTGACCATTCCAGCAGAGATGTCGAGAACACGGTTATAGTCCTGCATCTGCGACCCATCCCCATTTGTGTAGATGTTTAGATGTCCGGCTGGTTGGTAATGTCTGACAAGATCTATTCCACAATAACAGAGTCAGAGTAGGACAGGTCCGTGTGCGACAAGAAGCAACCTACCTGGGTTTGGGGTCATGTTAGCTAGCGCATCATTGCCGGCGGAGGCGAACTTGTTCTGAACCAAGTCGTCGCGGACTCGTGGCCATGCCTGCTTTGCATTTGGATTGACGCGCCTCTGGTACAGACCTGACCAGATGGTGTCCTCGTTCAACCAGATTTGCTCGTCAATATCGCCAAACACGTTGCCTCCTAAACGTCCGTTTCCCACGACGAGCACGGACTGACCATCAGCAGGCGTGCCGAAGCGAAGCGTTTGCGATGGATCATATTGAGCAGACACAAAATGTGTCGTCAGAAGCGTCGAGATGTATAGAACAGAAGTAAGAGGCCACATAATGCCCTGCCAGTTGCTGATTGTGATCGCACCGGTCTCAGGTAGCTGGCGTCCATCAAGAAGATGCACAGCCGTCTTCTGCCCTCAAATAATATGATTCAAGCCGGATAAATAGACTGAACGTGTGACCGCGTGGCTATCCTGTGAGAATGTGGGGAAGCGAGGCTAGAGCAAATGCAGCATCGTCTTTTGTGGAGAACAAACTTCAGAGGACTAATGAGGTCTTAGATTTCCCGGCCGTTTTTCCTCCCTCTAATACACAGCAATCTATTCCTGGACGACACCGCGGCCTGCTCCAGTCTGGAAGATGCTCTGCGCATCTCCGTGTACGACGTAGACGTGAGTAATCCGTAGCTTTGCTGATTACTGTCCTGTTGTGGGCATGTTGGAGTTATCCGCAAACGTAGGTGGAGCATGTATCGGTGTCACGACATGTGCTCGCAACATGCTAACTTGCCTCTTTAACCGCCATGAACCGGCAGAGAGGTAGGTCACGACACCACGCAATTGATACAGCCTCATATTCTTGTCATTGGAACGAGCCGCGCCAACTCTATATCACCATTGCCGAAAGGCTCGATGTCAATCCAGTAATTGTGCTGTGTCGGAAAGTTTCTCTCTCAAAATTTCCCGACAATGATGAGCCTAGCTGCGGACAGCAAAATGGAAACTAAGGGATACGCTCACTCTGTGACCTCTCTCGTTAACCTGGTCCTGCAGCAGCTTCGCTTGTCGAGACAGAGCGCCTTAGCTTCGCTGCACAAGGCGGAGATACGAGGATTGAAAGCGCACTCGAGGTCCTCAGTCAGAGGAGTACGAAATCTCAATCCTGGATTCTGTTTTGCCGGCAGTGAGGCGTAAGCTTACGGGAAGTGCAGATGCTGCATACATCCCGTGGCACTAGTGCGCTCTGGTATCGCAGCAACAGTACCTGCTAGACTGTATGGTCCCTAGCAAGAAAGTAAGAATAGTGACACAGTCTGGGGTTGCGGGATTTGGACTGCCAACGTCATGGTTATGCAGTGTCGTTAAATCTTCCGACGCACTTTAAGTTAACGTAACAGGTATGGAAGGCTAGCATTACGCTCGGTAGCTGCTATGGTAGCTGCTAGGCCAGCAAGGAAAGTATCAGCATTAATCCGGGTCGGATAATACGAGCGGAAAATTACCTAGGCCTGCGAATTGACCAAAGTCTTTTGTGGCGTTTGTATGGGACAGAGCCTGATCTGGCGAAGTGACATAAGTATCTGACTCCTCTTACAACAAAGCAGTGACAACGCTCCCGAGGGCAAGCAGCACTTCCCGACATTGTTTATGATTGGAATCTGACGTGGCGACTTTGCACGTCAATCTTGGACATCATGTTGAAGGGAATAGACCCTATTCTGACACCAGACTTGCTGCGAGCACTGGCATCAATGGGCCATGGCGACTCGCTTGCGATTGTGGATGCGAACTATCCGGCCGCCTCGATAGGACCCCCAGTACTCCACCTTGCGGGTGTTGACACGGTCCAAGCTGCAAACGCCGTGCTATCCTTGATCCCTCTTGATCAGTACGCGCCAGAAGCCGCGTGGTGTATGGACTCTGGGTCCAGCACCGAACTGCCTATCATGCAACAGCTTCGGTCGACAATCCAGAAGCACGAAGGCGACAAGTTCAAGCTCGACAAATTGGAGCGATTCTCATTTTATCAACAAACCAAGACAGCATTCGTCATCATCTCAACTAGCGAACGAAGACTATATGGGAACTTGATATTGAAGAAGGGAGTCATCGAAGCCGACTCGCATCAATGATACAATGGTATCCTATCGATGCACCATACGAGGCACGAAGGAGAGCGACCGGACACTCCTCTGATTCACCAGCGAATATCCACGTCTTTTGTCCGCCGTCCAGAGGATCTCCCGATGGACCTTGCGACGGTGCTGGGCCCGGAAAGCGAACACTTTCACGACATCTCGCTGACACGCAACACTCAGAGGGCTCGCCGATCTACCGACACAGTGCTCAGGATCTTGAAAGGCCGCTCTGATTGTGCGCCAGTCTAAAGTTGCAGCTCTCGTCACGGATGCTAGCTATAATTTGTGTAATGCATTCGACAGATGCCTCAACAAGCAAGCTGCAATGTCGCTCACTTTGTTGGTACTTTCCTGTTAATTTTCTTGACTCAGCTCAGTGTCTATTCTAATACTGCGATGAGCTGCCTTTCTGCGCTCATCCTAAGCCCATTCGTACCAAACGGCCACATATTCGGGCTTCAAAGAGGCGGATCTAACAGTGGTAAGCTTGACCCACAGTATGGCCATACTCGGTGCGAGTCGCTGTAAGAATAATGGTTGCGTTGCATCGGAAGATCGTCTGGGAATGTGGAACCAATTTGGCAGCGAGACATGGATGAGTCTGAACGACTCTGTCTCTAGAATGATACAGTATATGTCTGCCCTGAGGTGGCCATAATCGGCCCGCTGTACACCTCTCCATTGACACGGAACACTCGGCCATCTTGCACTCGGATCTTGAGTGGACCATCTACACCAGCCGTAATGACCGCACCAACGATTTGCTGGTTGTTCCATTCTGCATCCACGGTGAATGCACCCCTCGCCTTCCATCCTTTAAAGTTTCCGGTTCCCAGCTTGGAACTGGGAACGGCGGGACCAAGGTGAATTGTGTCGTCGGCGTGTGACTGTAGGAACATTTCTTGTATAGCGTGCGTGAAACCGAAATTGGCGTCCATCTGGAAGATGCCGTCGGTGATTGCGAAGAGATTTGGAAACGTGTAACCGGTTATAAGAGTGACTGCATTGGAAAGTGCCTTGTCCCCGTTCAGGAGGCGCCCGTAGAGGGACGAAGCCCAAATGCGAGACCAACCCGTCGACCCAGAGCCAGAAGACATGCGGCGATCGAGAGAGGCACCAGCTGCGCCAGAGAGGGTGGAGTTGGTGATTGGAGAATATTGATTGCCTGGATGTAAGCCGTAGAGGTTAGAGAAGTGGCGGTGGCCTGGTTGCCATCTATCCTCGTAGTCCTGAGACCACTCGAGGAGACGTCCTGTGGTCGGGCTCACGCTTGGCGCTGCGAGCTTTGTGAGGAAATTTTGTGCTTCTTGGACCATGTTAGAAGACCCCACGGCGTTGCTGAGCTCTAGGAAGCTGTTGTACAGATCCCAGAGGATCGCCTTATCCATCTCCGTAGTACGGTCGAGGCCTGTCCATGTGCCAGCCGTCTTCTGACTTTCCGGAATGTAGTAGGCATTTTCCGGGCTGAGGGATGGGTAGATGTCCCAGCGACCATCTTTCTCGACAGCAAATTGATTGTAAAAGGTGATTGCATCTGTCATGAGAGGTAAGGCAGTGTTGGTCACAAAAGCCTTATCGCGAGTGAATCGATAATGCTCAGAGGCATGAGACAACAGCCAGTTCATTCCTGCGCAGCAGATATCAGTGCATGTCACGGCCTGTAAGGAATTTCAATTACCTTGCGGCCATAAGGTAAATAGTGTGAGCGCGGGACCAGCGTCAACAGGTGCACAGTCGCCCGTATAGTCGGTATTGCTTGGGCCCACGTCAGCATCAGGGCAATGTAGCTTGGCAAGGCTGATGCACATACTGATGACACACTGCCCCAGTCAGACCATAAATGTCCTGCGCGACCTGCTTGCCTCGCAGGTTCATCCGCCTCAGTAGGCTCCAAATTGGTTCCATCAACTCCGGAAGGTTCGAAATCTCGTTATGCCAGTGATTCATCTCTACGTTGACGTTCAAGGTGAATTTACTACCCCACGGAGGTGCGAAGTTGTTGTTCCAGATTCCCTGAAGGTTCGGCGGTAAGCTATTTGGACGCGTGGCACAAATGGTGGCATATCGGCCAAAGTTGTACATGAGCGTGAGTAACTCAGGATCGGTAGACGCATCGCCGGAGGCTTTCATATTGTCGATTCGTTTGGTGGTTGGGAGGTTTGCTCCGGGTCCTGCGCTGCCAAGATTTAATGATACGCGATCAAAGTATTTGGAGTGATCTGCCACAGCATCGGCAAGGATGGCACTGAATCCGCGCGATGCTGCAATGTCTAACTTCTCCTGTAGTATCGGCTCATAGTCACTGGGACCGGCCGGGTGGTAGAAGAGAGTCTCGGCATCCCAGAAAAGTGTCACGGTATCTGCACCCTGCACATACACTCCATTACTATCGGAAGTTTGTGCACCTGTAGTAAGTCAGAATCTCTGGCACTTTGGCCGAAGAAATGCACCGTACCTCCACTTGAGACAACTCTAAACTTGGAAGTGAAAGTGTAGGAGTTATCTGCAGTGCCCGTGCCGCGAATAACGCCGCCTTCGTTCGTATACTCTGCGCCTGAGGCTCCTTGATCCCTGGTCATAGTGATGTCCATCGAGATCTTGCCAGACTGGTCACTAGTATACTCAAGACCAATGACGCCAAGGGGGTCGTTTGCTACAGCGCGACGGGTGTACCTCGCTCCCTCATAGTCGTAGTTGACGCTGAACACACCAGTGGAGAGATCCAGAGTACGGTTGTAGTTTGAAGCCGAGTTGTGATTGACCGTAATTTTGATATCACCCGCAGGCTGATAGGCACGGGG
>JAASLG010000840.1:0-12824 GCA_013365235.1 Cercospora sesami
ATAGTCTACGTCTTCTTCCCCGAAACCGCAGGCCGTACGCTCGAGGATATCGACGAGTACTTCCGTACACATTCGAAAGGCGGCAAAGATATTTTCGTCTTCTTGGACAAGGAAGCGACACTTTCGACTCGACCGCTCAAGTATATTGAACGTGAGGAGACGCAGGTCCGACGAGCCAGTAGTGTGGATCCTAGAGCTGCTTCGTTGGCGCAACAGCATCATCGGGGAAGGAAGATGAGTGCGGAGGATCCGGAGTTGGGAAGACAGATTTCGGGGAGTGGAGATGATGAGAAGGTTGATGTGAGGGAGCACAAGGAGGTGAAGTGAGGTGATGATGTGGTATCAGCTATCATGTATCACGAATTTTATTGGCATCGAAATTGTGCGTCAGCCTCGCTCTGTCGATGCACTTCTAATGCGACAGGTAGGAGCTAATCGATCAGTAATGGGTTGCAATGATGCTCACTCCGCAGCACGCTTCTAACGCCACGAGCGCTTCTCTTCGCTCAACTTGGCTCCTCGAATCAACACGCTCTTCAGCTTTGACACCTCATCCTTCAAACTCTGCACCTCTTCCTCCAGCGCTTGAACTCTCGCTTGGGTCTCTGCACAGGCCAAACAATCAAAACTGGGACTCCTTGTCAGCCCAGCTGGCCGCTCAGGAGACGCCGCTGGCACATCAATAGAGCCGTCCGACTGCAGCAAAACAGTCACGAACGGGTTCTTCCTGATGGATCTGGATCTCATTAACGATGCTGTTTGCCTTTCGGGCTTCTGCTTCGGCTTCTGCTCTTTTTCCGCAGCGTCTTTTCCAGCTCGTACGCGAGTCCAAGGAGTTCTGGGGTGTTGGGCTGCTGGAGCGATGGAGGAATGCAAGTGTGGAGACGAGGCATCGGCGGCACCATCATTCTGCTTTCTTAGTATTGAACGCGATCCGTTTGCTGCGTCCTCCAACTCTCTAAGGTCTCGTGCCACACGTGGCGAGAGCGAAGATGTTCGCGGGAAAAGCTGTCTGACGTCCGAGGAGACTGCTGAGAGGCCTTCACCAGGAGCAACGTAGGCGTGCGTTTTAAGTGATCTTTGAGAAGAATGACCATCTTGTTGTGGGCTTTGTCCTAAAATGGCTTGGTATCGGTGCTTGTCATCGCGTCTTCGAGATACTCCTCGATCGGCAAGATCCTCGTCATTGTCGGACGTGACCCAGAGATCTTCTTCGTGCTCACGGCCCTGGGTCGGAGAAGTTTTGGCGCGTACGATTGGCCTGCCTCTGGACTGTGTCTTTTGCCTGTTCGATCGTGGACGAGAGCTGGCGATCGCAGCATCGCCCGAGACGACATCAACTGATTTGAATGTGATCTGACGACCTTGAGAGTGAGTCCAAGGTAGCTGTGACTGTTCCTGTTGCGTCGTCCCAAGCGAATTATTCGTTGCTGCACCTTTTTGCCTTGCTGTGGAGCTAGCACTACTCGTGCGGTCTGCAAACGCTCGAGTCGAGCGTGCAAGTGTGCCGCGCCTTGATCTTGTGCTTTTGATGCTCGAAGTGGGAAATCTGAGGAATGTCTGGCTTGAAATGCGAGGTCGATGTCTTGGTGGACTGGAAACTTGTCGTCTGATTGTAGACAAGGGCGGATCCCGCTCCCCTGGGGTGAACAAGTCCTTGTATCCTTGACCAGAGAAAGGTGCGGAGAGCTGTTGCTTCGATGTCGGCGTGCGTCGCACAGTAGAGTTATCAATCTCGTCGGGGTGGAATGTCAGCTGGCGTTGCACTTGTTGTGTTGGTAGTCCCTGCCCCCTCCTCAAGCTGCTTGGCAAACCGAGATCATTCTTCGTTGCCTGTTGCCTCGTGGCATTGCCAGTCCTTGGCTTTACAGGCGCAGAAGTGACACTCCGTACTGCATTGAGGGAGATATCGGGATCTGCATCGTCAAAGTTGCCCAAAGTTGCATCGTTGATCGCGACAGGAGCAGGGCCGGCACTCCACTCAACACTGATAATCTTCTCCTCCCGTGAGCTCACTCGTGGTTGAGCGAGTAGCAAGCCCAAGTTATTGTAAAGCTGAACTGTTCCATCTGCTGATCCCACAGCAATCACTTCACCTTGTTGGTCTTGACCTTCACTTCGCTCACCATTTCCAGCAGGAGCAGTCCGAACAGAGCCACTGACGAAGCCTGCGAGAATGGCAAGTGCAGTACACGGCACTTTGCAGTGCCATGTACGAAGTACAATACCTCCTTTCGCGAAGTCGATGATGCGGCAACGTCCATCTCGGCCGGCCGTGACAGCTCGCAGTTTGTAGCCAGGCAAGAAGCCGACTCCAGCAATTGGTGCAACGATGCTTGTAGACTCCGACAGAATGTTCTCCGTGGTGACTTTGCGGTGAAGGTTCTGGAAGCTGGAAATTTCCCAGCCAAAACTGAGCTGAGTTTCGTAGGTGCCAGTGGTATTGACGATTTTCGTAGCATCGAACGCAGCTACCGTTGCGTCTCGAAAGCCAAGCATGAATATATTCGGTCGTTCGGGATGGAAAGCTGCAGCACATACCGCAGCAGTCGAGGAACTTGGCTGGATTAATGTGCTTGTCGAACTCGGTGTCATCTTCTTGAGGTAGATCGCGGGCGGATCACTCGATGCAGACAGCATCACATCTCCAGTGCAGGATACAGCAAGTGCAACAGGAGCGCTCTCATGTTTCTGTAGAGGCTCAAGCAGACGGCACTTCTCCAGACTGTACTGTTGGATGAGACCATGCGACGTAGTTGACAAGTAAAGCATCTTGGCATCTTGAGAATACTCCAAGTGTCGTAATTCTTCGTCTGGACCATTCAGTCCCCAGCTGCGCTCCTTGCCCCTTTTTGTGTCATGCAGCACGACCACATCTTTACTGGCCACTGCGAGGAGTCCCGAGCCATCTTTGGCTTCTCTCGCAGCGATGATGCCGTTACGACTGCTTTGGAAGATTTTGTGGATGCCAGATGCGTCCCATGCGAAGATATGTCTTGGCGTGGCGATGATGAGATGGCTGTTGAGTGGAAAAGTGAACCTTGTATTATCTGCAGCGACTTCAGCCAGGATGATATCTTTGTGTACGCCCTGTAAGGTAGACATTTTGTTGTTTGTGTCATGTTCCCGGGTGAAGGTTCGTCACTGCCCAATTTTGAGCCGGGGAAAGATTCGGTCGACAACCGTTGCTACTTCCTGTTTTGATCATCTCATGAACTTGACCCTTTCTCATTAGCATCTCACGGTCTGGGCTCAGAATAAACTTGGAAGACATTGCCAATGTTATATCCAGTCGATAAGCTATCTTTGTCCATTTGCTTACAAACAGCGCTTTCCATTACCAAGACCGCAGGCTCGAACTTCTAATTAGGGGGGAAACACACTCTGACAGATGCATTACCTGCTTGCAACATCTCAAAGACCCCGTAGCCATCAGATGTCAAGGCTCGCATCGATTCACACGGCTTCCAGGCCTCAGCCTCAGCTCCTGACAGTCCTACAACATCCATCTGCGCATCCACTCTTCTCTTACATCCTACGAGAACCCCATTGACGTTGTGTCACACGACCATGAATACCGCCTTATCGCAAGATAGCCGTGTCGTGCATGTTCAACCTCTGCCTTCCTTGATTGAGACTAGGTCTTGCCTGACTTCTTCTGGCTACCACCGCCACTCTGGCCATCTCGCTCGGACTTCGCGTCGGCTTCCCTCTGCTGTTTACGGCGCTCAGCTCTGGATCGTGGGATGACTGCCTCTTCTTGCACACTCTCTTTTCGCGCTTCTTCAAACTTGCCGGGTGTGAGCTCAACCATGGCGTCGGACCACTTGAAGGGAACCGGCTCAATCTGCATGAAATATCTCAGGTCAGGTCTCAGAACGTTTGGTCCCTCCACAATCACCACGAGCTCCAGGTCTTTGGCTCGAGCGTCGCTGGCATGGACGACTTCGATATATAGCATACGCTCATCAGGGTGCATATTCTCCAGCTCAGTGCTCGTGAAGTTGAAGATGAAGTGAGCGGCAGGGCCAGGACCAAGGCCGTGATCGAGCTTGGAGACCCAAATCGGTCTGAGCTTCTCAATCGAGTAGCCAGGGCGTCCGCTGAGGTGTCTAGCTGGAGCCGGGCAGGGGATAGCAAGATTGGACTTGTAGTCCATTTCGCCATCATCCAAACAGACTCGCAACCACATATAGCCGCCATTCTGCTTGACAGTTTTCTGGTTCTGCTCTGGATCCCTCGACAAGCTGGCCCAGAGGCGGCTGAAAATTGCCTCTAGGACGGCATGCTGATGTCTCAAATATCGCCTCAACTCGTTCTGCTGGTCTGGCGTCAAGTGCTCAACGGTCATCTGCTTCAAGGCTCCCGTAACTCCCCAAATATAGTCTTGATCGTCTCGAGTCAGATTTTCGAGCTCCCCTCCAGGGTTTGGAGACGGATCTTGGAGGTAATGAGCGGGAATCTTCTCGGCGGTAGTATTGCAAAGGGCTTTGAGCATGAGCTGGTAACCAGATGCGACTTCTCCTTTCGTTTTCAAGAAGCCCGGTGAGTCGATAGTGTACTCTTGCGCGCTCGAGTCGCTTGGCAAATTGACGATGAATCTCTCGACTGGCGAACCAGGCGCAACTTTGTTCACGAGAATCTCTAGTTTGTGTCCAATTGATGCCGGACCTGGAACCGGAGAAGCACCAACTTCTTGAGCAATACCGTACGCGCCCTCCTCGAGATGAGTCGCCGAAGGCTTCTGTACACCGTGAAGCCCTGGGTGAGTGGGTGCTAGATAGTCGTGGTCATCGTTCCCAGCAGACTCGACGCTTGGATCAGCAATACGAGCCACAACGGCGGGTTTTGAGCTCGATTCGTGAACAGCAGCCGACTGGTTCGAAGTGTTGGCGAGGACGGAGCTTTTGACGTTTTCGCTGTTGCCAGAGGGGGCAGCTTTTTTAGGCGCCATGGCTGAAATGGTTGACGCCGCCAGCACTCGAGTGATCGTAGTCGTCGGTGTTATGTCCCGGTAGATTGTTATTGATGGAAGCACTGCAGTCTTGTGTGCTACAAAGGCGTCGCCAGATCGTCGTCCTTGTCGAAAGACGGTGACACTCGAGTTGAGAGGAGACAAGAAGTTTTTGGGCGATGTCAGGAGTACGCCTCTAGCTGTATGCCGCCGATGATGTTTGGATGCGTGTTAAGTTCTCGGTGAAGCGAGTCGTTTCTGGCCCTAAAGTAGGCAAACGGCCTCCAAGTGAACGGGGCGAGATCTTGGCGTTGAAGTGAATGGGCGTCGGCCTATAACAATCTTGCCTGGCAAGTCACCCTGGATTCACCATGCGTTCGAAGGCGCACGTCGCCGTACCTTTGGTCTTCGATTAGAGTGGGTTCTAGAACGAATGCTTTGCTGTGCAAATGGCAACATCCCTTTTCTTTTTACGTATCTATGAACGAATGCTTCCATGTATCATATCGTGCTCCGAAAAGCCCAGTGCCTGCTTACCAGGTCTCGATGACGCGCCAGCCATCAGCCATTACAAGCCGCCTCAACACGAGCGCATCCAAAACGCAACCCCTGACATTCACACACCATGCATATGAGAACATAATCTTTCCAAGCCTTGTTAAATACACATACTCCGTGACTTTCAAGCGTGGTGTTTTTCTATTGCTCTCCGATGACACCGAAGAGCCCTACGACCCTGTCAGTGGTTCTAGTACTTGCTGCGCTTCGCCTGGGTAGAAACGTCTTCCTGATGAGGTCGCTTGACTTTGCGAGAGACTCTCTCGGGCTGGTCGTGATCTGAAACAGCGACAACGTCGTTCATAGCCAGCTCTGAGTTCGCGTCTGCTTCTCCTTGCTGTTCATCTCCGGACAAGGGATTGGCCTCCTCTGTCTGCAGTGGAAAGGTCGTAATGTGAGAAGCTATCTCAGACTGCGGGACTGCACTGGGAAGGATCTTTTTCATGTCCGCTTTGAGTCTCTTGAGGTAAAAGTCTTGGTACCCAGCGACGAGCTTACCAAAGCCTTCCTCCGACATATGCATGACGGACTCATCAGCAACCCGGTCTTCACCTCCCTCATGTGCGCCATCCACTTGCTCGGCTCTGAGCTCCGACATTAGTTCGGACCAATCGAAACGCACTGCATCGAGATCTATGCAATATCTGCAGCCGGGCTTGAGAAGATTTGCCCCCTCGACGATAAGCACATTGCCGGGATCTTGTGCTCGGGGATCGCTGCTATGTAGAACTTCGATGTATGAAGCGCGTTCATCAGGATCCATAGCGTCTAGTTCAGAGCTCGAAAACGTGACCATCAGGAAGGCCTGAGGCCTAGAAGCAGAGGCGCCAGTTGGGACCCATATGGCTCTGAACTTCTCAACGAATGTGCCGCAGTCTGTACGGACTTCTTCAGGGGGAGCCGGACACGGGACTGCCATTTCGGAGTCGTAGGTCGACATACTCTTGTGCAAAAAAAACGCCTTCCACGCGAAACCTCCATTCTTCTCGGTGTTGTTCTGATTCTGCTCTGGATCTTTTGACAATCCGCGACGGCGGCAGTTAATGTCCCTCAATATGCGTTGCTCATGTCCCACAAACATCAGCAGTTGTGTTTGTTCAACTGATGACAAATGCCCGAGGGCAATGTGACGCATAAGCTTCAGAACTTTGAAATAATCGGCTCGCTCAACATCCGTGAAATCGTTTTCTAGGTCGCGCCCAGTGATTGATATTTTGTCACGGGCGGAAGCCTCTGCTGTACTGGTGAACTTGATGAGATCAGGGTGAATGGCTTTGATAATAAGCATGAAGCCAAGTAAAATCTCTCCTTGAGTCTGTGTCCAACCAGTGGAATTGGTGTCAGGGCTCTCCGCGTCCGAGCTCTCCACGTGCGAGCTGTCAATCGAGTTAAAGAAGTGTTCGAAGAAATGTCTGACCGAGAGAAGAGCCGCGATTCGGCTTGCAGAAACCTTGGGCTGGTCATCCTTTGATCCTGGGTCACTGGCAGGGAAAGCATCATCAAACTCGCGGTCATCAGCAGACGGATCATCGCCAGGCATGCGCAAGTGTCGCTCGCAGAAATATGGTCCCCCACATCTACAATATGGCACCTCCGTCTCGTACCTCTCTTGCACTTCCAGAATCGACAGCCGCTCTAGACTGCCCCCGCCCAGTTGATTACCAGGCATGTGCTTGTACTCCTCTTGATCAGTTGTCTCAAGCTTGTGAGTATCAAGAACTGCTGCGTCGTCGTTGCTGGCGATTTCAGCAGGCTTGCCCAGAACGACTCCACCATCAGCAGTCTGATACCCAACTGAGCGCTTCGAAGAGCTTCTGTCGAGAGTAGCCGCTCCGGAAGGACTGCCGTCGATGCCAGTGTCCTTCGCAGCCTCAGATCCGCCACCAGCGGCATTGTCGTCTTTGGGCATGGTGGATATTGGTAATGACGCCATGACTCGAGTCTTTGCCGTCCTTGGCTGCTGTTGATAGATGTGCTGTGGTCCGGTGTGCGCCAAAGACGTACGATCTTCGTCGTGCTGATTCGAGGACCAGGCCCCACAGCGCTGGAAGTAATGGAAGTGGCGCGTGCACCGTGCCAATTCAATGTGCAAGGCCTGTGGTGTGCCGACAATGAGGTTTGATTGCGTGTCGGTAGGCTGATGTAGGCCTTTTGCTTTCAGGTCTAAAGTAGGCAGTGGGCCAGCTCAGTGAACGCAGCGCGAGTCTTGGCGTTGAAGTGAATGAGCGTCGGCTAGCGGTATTTGTCTGGCAAAGGTCACCTGCGTTCACCCGACGTTCACCACAGAACCGAGAGGAAGCACTACGAAAGATAGAGCATGAGTGACAGCCAGAGCTTGAGCAAGCAGAGAAAAGAAGATTTTGTCCTGTTCTTCTTCTTGTTTTGTTTGGGCTGGAAGGTTTGCTACTGCCAGACCTGAACATTGAATGCACATTTGGCTTAGCAACAAGTTTGTCCCATTCATTCTCAGCCATGTTTAGACATAAGAAACAAGTGGCTCAGGTCTGGTTTGCGGTCCAGTGAAACAATCGAGACAAATCTCGTAAGACAAGAATGCATCGATTTGTGTGCTAAACGATCAGTTCTCCGGGCTTCTGTCCTCTGCCTGGCACATGGAGTCATGGTCGCCTACCATACAGCTGCACAAACCAACCAGTAGTCTAATTTGAGTTGTAGCTCTTACTTGAGTTGCTGTCCTCTGCACTCTGTTCTTGTGCATCCTGTTGTGCCGAATCCTGTTGCACTGGAACTTTTTCCTGAGGTGGTGCGTCTAGATTAGGATAGAAGCTATTCCAATCAATCTTGCCGTTATCCTCACCCACGAACTTCGCAGCCCGACCATGCTGTTTCATTGTCTTCCTCAAACGCTCTTGCCATATCCTTCTGCTTGTCCGGTTCCTCTCCCTCGTGCTCTGTTTCGTCTTAGCAATCCTAGCGTTCTTGGCTCGCTGTACCAGCCCTGCTCTGGAGGATGTCGGGCTGCTGCCTTGCTGGGTGGGCCATGAGTCTGCTCGACGTGGACTTCCAAGGAGGTCTACTGACGTCCTGTCTCGGAATGAAGCTGGGCTGCCTCTCGCGACCCCGGCTGCCCATTTCATAACCTTCGGTCGTTGTCTGTCCTGACTGCCTTCGAGCCAGCCAGTGTCTTCTGCTGGATAGCAGGCTACATGAGCTGGAAAAGGCGCGTACCCGGGAGGCGTGAACGGTTGATCCTGGATATTCAATCTTTTTGCTTCAGCCTTACATTGCGTGTAGTTCTCCTGCGCTTCCGCTCTCATTTGCTCCTCCTCCTCCAGGATAGCTTCAAAGGACATGCCTTCGTAGTCCTGTCGAAAACTCTCGTTCCACCGTTCACGTCCCTCTGGTCCGTAGAGTACCAGATAATTGACGAGGCCTCTCTGATAGTTCAATTTCAACTCGCTGATGTTACCGTCAGCAATTGCAACCTGTTCACGAGTATATTCGAGGTCTTGAATGATTGGATGCGGCACAACTGGGCTTGGAGTCCTCATCTCCGGCTCATGTTGCGAAATCATATCGAGGTTGCTGAGCTCAGACATCCTTGGAGAATGTACGTCCTTCCAGACTCCATTGTCGATCAGGGCGTCGAGTAAATCTGTATCCACAAAGCTTGACTCTCTCTCAATCTGAACTGCTTGAGCCAGGGTCAATGCTTCGCGCGCACGGTTGTATTCTGTTCGAGCTTCTTTCTCATTCTGCTCAGCAAGCTTAACTCTTGCTTCTGCGTCCTCTGAAGGGGCGAAAGCTTGATCTTGTTTCCGGACGTCTCTTCGCGCCGCAATCAAGGCTTGACAGGCTTGTGCAGCCGATTCTGCTGTCTCTCGAACCAATTTCCTACTCGACTCGAGGCGCGCTGCCCCCGAACTGATGTTTACGAACGAAAATTGGAGCTCGTCATCACAATCCAGCCCGGCGAAACAACGTGGCTCGGAATGGGCGACCCAGTACCTCGTAGATGCGTGGATCTTCTTCCAGACATCAGACGAAGCAGCCTCGGTAGCTGTCAGTCTTTTTCGGGCTTGTTCTATTCTCTCGAGGTAGCCAAATTGCCCGTACACATATTCTCTTGTCTCTGCAGCGTCTCGTTCGTATTCTGCGATCATCGGTTCTGTTTCAGGTGCTCTATAAACATTAATGTTGTCAAGCTATGACTTCCGTTAGTGCACCGCTGTCATGTGGCTAGCTGTAACAGCACCCACATAATCGTTGTCGGCCTGCATATTCGCCTGAAGTGGCAGAATCTCGCTCTCGTATCGTTCAATTGCTTCAAGCAACCTCCGTCTTGTGAATCTCAGCTCGGCACTACGTGCAAGAAGGTCCACAAATGCGATGCGGTCATGTACTACAGCGGTCTGAGTTCCTTCCCTAACATGTCGCAGTGCTGGTCTCTCAACGGCTTCTGATCGTGGAGCAACACTGGCAATCTGATGTGGCTCGCCCTGCCACCAAGCCTGTATTCGGGCCAGCAAATCCATCTTGTTAGCATACTAATCAGTGATACATTCATAGTGTCGTGACTCTTGCTAGAGCCTGATCGTCTTTACATAAAACGTTCTTTGTGTACTGAAGCGATAGGGCTTGCTTTGTCTATCTTGCAGAATACGAACGTTTCCGGAGCCTTTGAGAGTCCCGGCACAATTCGAAGAGTGTACAAACAAATGCTTTCACAGGACACCGCGCTCCGACAAGCTGTTAGCTTGATGTAGCTTCCATTACAATACCCGCCGACAATGAACGCCCACGCCAAACCCCGAGCCCAAGGCACGCAGCCCAAACAGAGCCAGCGGAGATCGACTTCTTTGTCTCTCACCCAGCATTCAACGACTTCTCCCTTCACCACATCGCACATACTCCAGATCGACACCATACGCTCCTGACACGATCCGCTCTCGCTGAGCCTTCAAGCGTCCATACGGTTGCCTTGCCCGCATCACTTTCTCTGCCCTCTTCTGTTTTGCTGCCCACCTCCGTATCCCTGCGTGCCTCCGTGTCTCTGCGGGCCACCATGTCTCTGCGGGCCTCCGTGTCTCGGCGGGCCTCCTTGTCTCGGCGTGCCTCCGTGTCTCTGCGGGCCTCCGTGTCTCGGCGTGCCTCCTTGTCTCTGCGTGCCTCCGTTGCGCTGCCCGCCTCTATTTTCTTGACAGGCTCCCCTTGCCAGTCGCCGACGCTTCTGAGGAGGACCTGGCTGAGAACCGTCGTAATGTGGATCGGTGCCGACTTGATTGCCTGCTCCACTCACCGGACCTGAATGAATGCCAAACTGATCCATTCCGCTCATTAGGCCCGTGACTGCGCCTCGATTCGGTTTGGCAGGCGGGTTCGTCTGCACATGCTGATAGCGAAAATCGCCGCTGTTGGCGCCAGGCGTGCCACCGCTCGTTTGAGTGTCGCTTGGCGCTGGCCTCAGCTGAGCACCACCCGATTCCTGAAAAGTACGGGGAGCAACAGGAATGCTAGCACCCGTAATTTGAGGTGGATCGGTCCTGACGGCTAAGCCCTTGAACACCTTGTCGGTGATGGCTCTGTACTTCACGGTGAGTACGTCCTTGCCTATGTCAGTCAGATACTGCGCTGTTTCCGCATCGCTATCATCTTGCCCATCTTCAGTCTCTTCTCGTTTGTACTCATACATTGGCTGGTTCCACGCAAAAGGCACAGGCTCCACGCAAATGTAGGTCTTGCAGTCGGTCGCCAATAACTTAGCCCCATCCACAACCACCACGTTGGCCGGGTCGTGATGTGGCCTGAGATCGCTGCGATGAACGACCTCGACGAACAAGTAATGTTTACTCGGATGCACAGTGGTTAGACCTGTGCCATTGAAAGTGAACATAGCAAAGGCACGAGGAACGTCCTTGTCGGCAAGGTCGACAACGTAGGCAGGTCTGTGTTTTGTGATGACACCGCCTTGCTCAGAGCTCATGTAATTGGACGACTCTGGGTTTGCAAGGAAACGTTCGACTCCATTGGTAGCTGCTGCATTCTCGTCAAATATGATCCGCAACCAGATCCCACCTTTATTCTTGACAGCATTCTTTTGGTTCTGCTCCGGATCCGTTGATAGTCCTTTGGTGTCGTTGCGCCGAGCAATGTCATCCAGGCGGACGTGTCTCCGTCTCACGAATCCTCGATGAGCCCTCAGGCCATTCTTGGTCAGACACTGCTCTAGGTCTTGTTCACTTACTCGCATCTGATTATTACTGTGTTGATCTAGGAGATCGCGTAGCTGAGTAAATTCGGGATGTTCTTCAGAGAATGGTCGCAACTCTGCACAGAAGTCGGCTACGGTCTTGTAACCGCGCTTCCTCTTCTTCGAGGCTCGGGTTCCCCGTTGCGCGGTCTGCACGCCTGCACTTGCGGAAACGCCAGGATTGTCTGGCAAGAACGTACCATTGCCTTCACCAGCAGCGGTCGCGGCCGTTTCAACCTGCTGCAGCTCTTCGCCGAGATCTGAGTCGCAGGTGCCGTCGTTATCGATATCTGCAATGGAAGTTTCGATGCCGCTGAGGCTGGTACCATATCCAGAATCGTCGATACTCGCAGCCCTCGAATGTGGTGTGCTGTGTGCACGCGCAGGCTCATCATCTTCGCCTCCCGCACCTGAGTCGCTTTCCTGGCCGAGGAGGTGCGCTAAATCCTCGTACGTCGACGTGTCCGCAAAAACCTCGCTCCAAACCTCGATCAGGGAGGCATTTTGTTCGTCGCCTTCCAGATCTTGCCCTTGGGCGGCATCATCCAACTCCTCAAGAAACTCAGTGCCTTCGTCCCCGTGACTGATGGCAATGTCCACGGCAACAGAGTCTTGTGTATGTCCCACCAGACCTTGAACCGGGACATTATCATCAAGTCCGGAGTTCATGTCGGAGTCCTGAGTATCATCTCCCTCCTGACTCGCGCTTGGGTCTTCTTGCTCATTGAGGGGTACTTCATGTGCTCCTGATCGTCTCCAGAAGAACCAGTTGCAGCGGGCAATTCGTCATCGTCATCAGAGTAGAGGTTATCGTCGGGGACCCAGCCGGTACGATCGATAGGGCCTGGAGCAGGCTGCTCCTGCATGTTCTTCCACCATCTCTCATCCGCATCCATGGCGGCAGTGTTGCCGGTTGCCGTGATGAATGTCGTGATGTGGACACTACTCGAAATGGAAAGGCAGTGACGCTACTACTCCGCAGTCATGTCGAGTTGGAGCAATGTGTATGATCGGCTGCAGAAAAGCCACTCGACGCGTGGGCGGAACGCTGTCGTCGAAGTCGGCCTCGTTCGGACGTCTCGTTGGTTGATCTTGAGAAAG
>JAASLG010000841.1:0-12638 GCA_013365235.1 Cercospora sesami
CCGCGGAGCATGGACTGAAGTTGGAATAGTCCTCGTCATGGAAACAGTTAGCGGCCGGATAGTCCATTCGATGACCTGTTTTCTCAATAGGGACTAAGTCCCACGTACTCTTCAGAGTTCTGCTCGAGCAGTCGTAATCACAGTGGCCGGAGCATTGCGTCAACGCCTGAGGCTTACCAAAGTGACGCGACTCTCCTTGGCCGCCAAGTTTACTTGGTATAGCCACACGCTCGTACTGCTTGACTAGCGTGAAATAACGCTGCCAAAGCAACTGCCGTATCGTTACTACGAGTCGATGGTATATTATCTGTCCAGTCATGGTGTGGCATCAAACACATCCACCATGTTCGCAGCCTACAAACAGCTCCCTTTACCTATAACTCATCACCGTTCGTCGGTAGTAGCGATGACAACACTCGTCCGCATCTTCTTCGTCTTCGTTTTCAGCTTAACATTCTTTGCGGTCGTGTTACACATGACCGCAGCATACAACGGCTTCCATCGAATTACAATCGACACTCTTGGAAAGTACTCACCTACCAAATTCAATCAAGCAGCAGCTCTGCGACCGGAATCCTGGCGCAGTATCATACAACTGGGATCAAAGCGTTCGAGGATAGGGACCTGCACAGTTGCTCACGGTAAGCATTTGGAAGGCTATCAACGCGCCCTGAACACTCATGCTGAGCATGGCAACTATCATTCATACCCGATATATCTACTGGATCATCCTATTCTCGATGGTCTGTGGTCGAAAGAGTCAGCTCTCCTCGACGTGCTCCTTCAAGAGCTCTCCAAAGCCAAGAATGAGCAATTAGAGTGGCTGGTCTGGTTCGATGCAGACACGGTCATCATGAACAAACTCATTCCACTCGAGACGTTCTTGCCACCTGAGGAACGCAATGATGTCCATCTGCTCTATACAAAGGACTGGAACGGTCTCAACAACGGTGTGTTCATCTTACGGGTTTCCAATTGGAGTCTTGAGTTCTTGTCGAGTATCGTGGCGTACCGCAGCTTCAAGCCAGAGGACAAGCTTCCGTTCACCGAACAGTCAGCGATGGACAAAGTAATGCAGCTCGACAAGTACAAAGATGGCGCCATCGAATGTCCACCTCAATGGTTTAATGCATATCCTGGTGACGGTGGAGACAAGGACGTGCATTACGACCACAGGCCGGGGCAGATGCTCGTGCATTTTGCGGGTATCGGCGACAAAAGTAAGGCGATCAACGAATGGATCGACAAGTTGGAGAAGGACAGAACAAGATGGGAGATACCTCTCCACAAGACAAATTATGAGAAGCAGATTGAAGAGTTCTGGAGAGGTCTAAAGGAAGCGCGGTCGCAGATCCAGACTGAGAGGACGAAGGCTGGAAAGGAGAAGGCCGAGAAGATCAAAGTAGAAGCAGTCGTCGACAAAGTTGGAAGCAACATCGAAGGCAACGAAAGGCATGTTCACGTAGACAAACACAAGCCGTTCAGCTTCCTACAGGACGCGGCTGGGAGAAAGAACGATGCGAAAGATCCTCCAGACCATAGACGAGAGTTGTGGGACGGGCTAATATTGTAGTACAAGGAGTTGCTGTTTCTCTCAATGCATGCTGGACCATAAAACCCAGCTTTTTTGATCCTGTAAAAACGAGCGCCATCGCACAGTGAACTGTCTGTATCTTACAGTGACCACGATTTTAGATGCATCCAAATGTTTGCCACATCAGCCCACAAAAGCGACATGGATGAGGTATCTACCAAGATGAATGACTTCGACCATAAAGGCGATTCCAATTGTCGACTTTGATAGCACTCTATTAATTGCTGCCCGGGCAGAGGATGTCTTTCTTGTTTCCTTGGCTGAGGTCTGCACCAAATCTTGTGATGTTTCAATAAGCTTCTAGCCAAGGCTCCAATGCCTTCCAGCTGACGAGTGCAAAGGAAGCATCTCTCGCAAGTCACGCTGCGGGTCAACCCAGTGCCTGGCCCAATTTCGCGATTCGCGACTGATTTGTCTGTCACTAGAAAGCTCGATGGTGTAGACCCGCCGCTCGCGTACCGTGCCATCGGCTTCCTCGATGTTCTGATCTCGACCTAGCCATTGCCAAGCGGGACAAAGCTCAGCAGACACTCCGCGGATCATACGAACAAGCTCGGTCAATGTGAAGGCATCATGACATGGATGCTGAACCCAAAAGCAACAGCCTTTTCTTGGACTTTTATATGTCATACTGTCGACGCTTTGACCTCAAAAGACCCAAGAAAGACATTTGAACAAAGAGAGACGCGGACGAAGGTGTGCGTGCAAAGCGCCCGGATCAACATCCTGCCTCTGACAAGCAAACGAGACTTCTATGACCAGGGCCTCTCGGCGTCATGAAGCTCAACATTGGACGCGGCATCAGAGATGACATTCGGCGACGATTGCCATTCTACTGGAGTGACTGGAAAGATGCGCGGAATTATAGAATAATACCAGCAGTTGCGTATATGTACTTTGCAAAGTGAGTACCATATTGCCGGAGGCACTTATGGCTGTGGATATACTCACTGATTCATCGAAACAGTCTTTTGCCAGCCCTAGCATTCTCCTTCGACATGTTCTCAAGAACGAACGACTCCTTTGGCGTAAACGAAGTCCTTCTCGCACAAGTCATCGGGTGCTGCATGTACTCCATCTTTGCAGCGCAGCCACTGGTCATTGTGGGAGTGACAGGTCCGATAGCCATTTTTGCGTATACCATCTACGACATTGTCACGCCCCAGGGGTATGATTACTTCGCATTCTGGGCGTGGATCGGCATCTGGTCATTCATCCTACATGCGGCACTGGCGATACTCAATGCTTGCAACACCTTGACATATGTCACAAAACTTCCATGCGACACATTCGGGCTCTACATTGCCTTTGTCTATCTGCAGAAGGCGGTTGAAATTCTGCTGTTGCAGTGGGAGTACACAGAGTCGTCGCCAGCAGCTCCGTACCTGTCTATCATGGTAGCCCTACTGGTCATGGTATTCGGATTTTCCAGCAGTCTCATCGGGGCAACCAAACTTTTTCGGCCAGCGTTTCGGAAAGTCATCGAGGACTACGGCCTTCCTCTCACTGTGGTTTTCTTCAGCGGATTCGTGCACATTGGAAAAATGAGGTCCGTCAGCCTCGAAGCACTTCCAATAGCTGGAGCTTTCTCTCCTACGGCGGACAGGAGCTGGCTCATACCATTTTGGACGGTCGATGCAGCCACAGTATTCTACGCCTTGCCATACGCCATCGCTGTCACGATTTTGTTCTACTTTGATCACAACGTGTCAGCTCTGATGTCTCAAGGAGCTGAATTCCCTCTTCGAAAACCTCCCGGGTTCCACTGGGACTACTTTCTTCTCGGAGGTATCTTGGCACTGTGCGGAATTCTAGGCCTGCCTTTCCCGAATGGTCTAATTCCTCAGGGGCCGCTGCACACAAAAGCACTTGCTGTACATCGAAGTGATCTTGACGAGAAAGGGCATCGCACTCGAGTCATCGATCACATTGTTGAGCAGCGAGTGTCACATCTATCGCAGGGCCTCCTTTTCCTTGCGACTATGTCTGGACCTATTCTGGCAGCATTGAACCAGATCCCGCAAGCAGTTCTGTCCGGGCTGTTCATCGTGATGGGTCTACAGACACTCATGGCCAATAGTGTCGTGGCTAAACTTGTCTGGATAGCGCAAGATCGGAAGACAATTTCTGCAGAAGATCCACTGTCAGACTGCCGTAAGGTCGCAGTACGATCGATCTTAGGGCTTCAGCTTGGCGCTTTTATGGCATGCTTCGCCATTACACAGACGATAGCAGCGATCGCTTTCCCGATCTTTATCGTACCGATGATTCCTTGCCGGGTCTGGCTCCTTCCCAGGTGGCTTACGAATGCCGAACTCGAAGTACTGGACGGCCCTGTTGCAAGCGAATTCGTGATGCAGAGCGTGGGCGGTAATGCAAAGTTATGATCATCGCTCTCAGCATCTGGCCTAATCCCACTTGACCAGGCTCGCGGTCAACACTGAGTCCGGCCTTCTCCATAGGTGATGATGAACGTGATTTAGCTAGATTGTAATTCACACAGCGCGATTTTAAGATAGGAGCTGTGTCAGGCAGTTTGCGGACCAATGAATACACATCAAATTGATTTACGCTGCTCAGCAGCCTCTTTCGTATTCGCTTTTACGCTACGCATCATCTTTTTCACCACTTCTTATCTATTGTAGAAACCAGATACCGGATCTACACTGCTATGACCTCTGACTTCATCTATCCAACGCGGCTGAGCTCTCCATCGTAGCCACTCGTTGCTGTCAAGTCGCACAAGCTACTGTACCTTCACTTTCAGCAGCTTCGTCACCGCCGAAATCTTGCCACAGCATCCATCTAATGATATAATTATCCCCGTCGCCTATTTGGTATAGTTGGTACACTGCCCTGGTCCCCTCCGAGGCTGATCCAAACACCCGCGCAATTTCGGCACGCATAGCAGCTTCGCTAATGTGACGGTGAATCTCCAAGTCTGAGGGACGAAACATAGTTCGTCGTGTAGTGGGTGAGCAGCCTTTGCGCGCCCAAGGTGATCTCTTCCTGTCCAGTCATCAACGAACAGTCCGTCAACACATTGCTTCGAGGTTGATCCCACCCTCATCTTTGCAAACACTGCCTCGTCTTCAGCCTGTTGACGATCGACGCCATTGCGAGTGCGCACGGCTTGGTGCATCTCGGAGAATTCCAGCTTGAGGAGATGACTACAACAATGGGATGAGACCAACTGCCATCATCATCCATGTGAGCCAACTCAAGAGCTTCGGCCCCCTCACAAAACTTTGGCCTATCATGCCTCTCGATGCATCTTTTGTGCAACATACGCACATCATGACGTACACGTTCAATCCTTTGCAAATTTCAGGCCTCCGTCCCGCCGTGCTCGCTTGAGTCGGCGCACACATTGCAGTCCACCCGGAGCTACCTTCACACCGCATGTGTTGACTAGCTGCTCCGGTAAGCTCGCTTCTCCGGGGATTGAATGTCACATCCGCACTCGGCATGGATGTGTTTGTCAAACATTTGAAATACCGTCGTAGCTGCCCTGCTCAGTCCGCATGGAATGACTACCTCCAGGATAGTCGGTACGAGCTGGTCTGCAGCAGAGTGCATTGAAATTCGATGGGCCCGCCTAGATGGCCGGGCTGGCTCGTGCTCAGTTCGTCAGTGCCCAGTTATAAGTAACTTGGTACAGCATGCGCCTCAGACCAAGACCATTCTGCCGTTCGTGCCGTTTTCACTTTAGATTTGTCAATATTGCCATGCACGATGCAACGCTTGAGTAGCCGGAAGCTGAAGACCAAGACAGGCTGCCTCACGTGTGTGGCGCGAAGGAAGAAATGTGACGAGGCACCCAGCAGATGCGGCAACTGTACTCGACTCAATATCACCTGTGTATGGCGAGAGCACACTCAGGCCGATGGGCTCCGCGGCATCACATCCACAAACTTGAGAGCAAAAAGCGGACTGGTCCTGCACACAACTATCACCAATGGCTACCCTCCTTTTCAAAGCGATCTCGAGAAGCAGCTCACCTTGGAAGCTCCCGAAGTGCTGTCTGCGCTAGTGTCGTGCATGGCCAGTCCAGACTTTCAAAAGGCATCGTTACTCGGCACGTTCTCCACCGAGAGTCGTGTGGTTCGTCATGCACTCGTGGCTTTTTCTGCACATACATCCGCACCACGGAGCGAGCACTCCTACCGGCTGTCCTTGGGAAGCTACCAGGATTGTATCATGGAGCTGAGGACATCTCTTCCCCGTGGTGTGCATAGAGCTGCAGAACAGAACCATGCGCTAGTAGCAGTGATGTTCCTGGGATTGCTCGAGGTAAGCAGGGCGCTCGGTAAGCGGTCGGGGGGAGACTGATACCCTCCAGGGGCTGCAAATAGGAGATTCTAGAAATGCAGTGACGCATTTTGACATGTGTCAGAAGTTGCTGTCGGCCCGACTCTCTGACGAAGGAGTTCCGAAAGACCCAGCTCTACTCAAGGTGTACCGTCTTGCCGCAGAGTGCATTATGTACAATATGGCGACATTACTACCATTCGATACCCGCCTCGATCGTGTAGTCAGAGACTGGGGTCCGTCTTTCGACTGCCTCTTCCCTGCGAATGATCACGAGCTCAGTCCTTTCCTTGGCGGGTTTCATGATGTCTACCGATTTATGATGAACATCAATCTTTACGTGCGAACGTTTCAGCCGGGCAATCTGAAGCAGCATGACCCTCTCATAGTCAGTCAAGATTCTAATCAGCGACTGGCGACGTTGCAAACGGATTTCCGTATGCTGGAGAACAACATACCTGCTTCATACGACCGAGTCGATAGTGAAGAGAGAACGAGGCTTTATAAAGCTAAGCGGAGGATTTCTATTTTGGCACTGAAGATTCATCTTTTGAAGATCACAGAGCCTGCTACACTGGCATCTGATGTGCTCGTCCGACAGTCTGTTCGGGAAGCGTTAGAAATATTGCGACACGAAGACCTCAGAGAACCAGGTAACCCTGCTTTGCGATGGCCTCTGACCATTCTTGCCTGCGCCGCTGACAGTTATATGGATCGGGAGGTCGTCCTTGCGAAGATGAAAGAGTTCGAGCTCATACTGGATCCATCAAATGCGTTCAAGCTTCGGTGCTCGTACATGTTCCTCCAGCAATGGGCAGAAGGTGTCATTCAAACGAGTCTGGAAACGCCTCTGGACATTCTGCTCCAGCCTATGTGTCCTGCGAAGTCACTTTCGGGGTCCTAGGCACGGCTGATTCATCCTAGATTCATAAGATGAGAGCTTCCAAACTAAAAGAGGATCATGAGGAAAAGCTCATAGCTTCCAATTTTGGGTTCAGGACTTAGCGCCAAGAGCATGGCATTCATTTCGGCTTGACGCTCTAAGACCGGCATGAACTATAGGAATAGGTAGTCTTATCGCCATCGGGTAAGATAGCTTATCTACCTCTTTTGTTGTTTACGTCAGATGATTCATGATATTCGCGGCCCAGACCTCCACGGAATTCCCATACAGTGCGGCGCGCAATTGGCGCAATCGAAGTCACTGTATACTGAAAACATATGGAGACATCGAAGTAGATGATCACAGCGATCGATGTAAACGAAGTCATCGATGCGGCTGACGCGCAAAAGTGCATTCGCCCTTGGGAACCAATAGCACGGCGAAGCGCCGTGCGTCGCCTGAACCCTGTCATGCATCTCGATTGGGAAGGTAGGTGTAACATAAATCCTGGGTCGATTGTCGCTGCGCTCACGAAAAATATGATATATAGGAGAGTGGATGAAGGACTTTACTGTCTCTGCATCTTAACAACAAAATCCGTCGCAATCACAAGCACAAACGTCAACAGGGTCCACACGAATCGATTCACTGGTCTGGCAGATCATCGAAAAGTACGGTCAGTGTTGCACAACGGGAAACATATTGCGGACGTGGACTGACGATGTGCATAGAGATGTGCTATCTCAACCTCATAACCTGGACTCAATGTGGCCACTTCCGTGTTATGAGGCAGAAGTGCACAGAAGCAGAGCACCGACAAGATGGGGCGTATTGTACAATGGCACACGAGCCAATCGCCACAGACCTAGCCTTCATCTGTGATACTTGTCGAAGCACTGCTCTCAACCCTCCCGACGCTCAATCCTCCAAGGCCATGGCGCGTGGTGACCGGGACAAGAGTCGAAGTAGCTTATGAAGGATCATTGGAAGGGATCTCCGGGATGCCGGGTATGCCGGGGAGTCGACTGCATGGGTTATTCTATCCGGTCATAACATAACAGGCGATCATACCGTTATCAATGAATGGACTTTCATCACATGACCTCTTGCTGAGACAAGAGGTCAGCTCCTGCTGCCTCCTTCTCAGCGCGCTCCTTCATCCCGTAGTTTGTAGTGTTTATCAGAATTTGAGCGGCCTTTGATTCGGGATTTGAAGGGACGGAACAGTCCGCACGGGTTGGCGGAGCGCCTGAGGAAATCCTAGGGGTTTCGGTCATTTCTGCAGTCAAACAGCCTGTCTGCGACACATGTCGCGTAATATTACACAACACACAACGCCGATAGCGACAAAGTGAGAAAAACGGCTCTACATATTAGGCTTCCGAATAGATTAGGAAATGTTTCAGAGCGCGACAGACAGACTGCCGAGAATAAAACCTAACAAACACTCTGGACATTTTTGCATTCTGCAGCTTCTTAAGCGACAGGACCCCAAAAATAGGTAGCAAAATCGCACTCGACTCTAAACCGACTAGCTAGAGGTCAAGCTAAGATACTGATAGAATATCGCCCGCGATTGCGACACTTTTATATCGAAGATTAAGGGTGTTATCGCTGCCTGCTCTTCGGCCTTATAGCCGCCTTCGGAATCGGGCTATATCTCGAGGGTTCGTCGTCGCAAAGTCTTGGTTTCTCGGTCCTCGGATTCGCAGTATCTTATTCTAGGATTCTAAGATGTAGTACTTGTATTGTCGCGTATTGTAGCGAGTTGCAGCGTCCTGCGCGAGAGGTGGATTTCAGCGGAGGCAGAAATGACCGAAAGCCCTAGGACTTCCTCAGACCGAGGAGCGGCAATTGATTACGTGTAACTTCCACCCAGCAACTAGCAACTAGCAGTCGCGACAAGATCCGAACCGGAGACAGAGCTCCTGCTCAAAATTATTCTGTTCTGGATATGCCTATATTCCACCATGATTCAAGCATAAGTTGGGAGTTTCCCAAATATCTTTCATTCAACAGGCTCCAGGCTCCAGCCCCATAAAAATAGCCGATTCCGGCACGTGCCCATGGATACAGCAATGTCACCGCGCGTTGCGCGCATGTCAACGTGATGCCACGCCAAAAGCGTTCCACATTTGTACTCAACGTAGCTTTCCATTGCAATCTCCCCATCGGTGCGAACAGTCGCCGTCGCCGCTGCCTCAAGTCACGCGGACCTGCAAAGGCGTGCTTCTATTGGCCCTTACGCTCCGTGGCCCTGTTCCTGAGTCTCCACACGGCCCGCTTTATACGTCTATACGTGAATACGTCTATACGTCTATACGTCTGTACGTTTAAGCATCAATGCGCCTGTGTGTCTAAACGAGCTTAAGCACATATTCGCTGGACTCTACTCCATTGCTGCCAGTATGGCAGAACCTCGCCGCCTGGAATTTCGGAAACTGTATATAGTGGGAAATCCTTCGCAAAATGTCTCACAGGCTGTTGCCATTGTGCGCGGGGTCTCAGAAACAAGATGGTGGTCTTTGCGATTCTCATAATACTGACTTCGACGACCCTGGTTTGTTCACAGCTACATCCGAGCGATGACTCTTTCTTACATCCACCCCTGGAATTTCGACCCTTCTTCAGATATTGGTTGCCAGACGCGACAGCGTCTGCCCAAGTTATCGCTCATGATGTCGAGCTCATGAAACAAGTCGGAGCTGGGGGCTTCGAACTGATCGGATTCTACAACTACGGAGGCACGCAAGCGGACCCGTCGACGTCAGTCACTGACTGGACAACGTTCGGTTGGGGGACTGAAGCCTGGAAAAACAGCACCCTTGTCACTCTCCGTGCAGCCAAGCGAAATGGACTCAAAATGGATTTCGCACTTGGGCCCAATCAAGGGTCGGGCGTTCCTGCAGAGCCAGGAGCCGAGGGACTTCAACATGATCTTGTACCATTCAACGTGTCTATTCCCATCGGTGAGTTCTTTAATGGAAGGTTGCCTGGATGGGGCGCTGGAGAGCTCGTATGCGCTTCTACAGCACTCGTACTTGATCGACGGGCAATTGAGATTTCGACGACGCCTGGCTTTTTAGGTCCAATCTACACCAATGGCAGTAGATATGTGCTGTCGAGTCAGTCTCTGCGGGATGTGTCTTATGCTGTGGCCAATGATGGCAGCTTGAGCATAGCAATGCCGACGAACGTGACTGGGATTGAGTATCGCCTTTTCGCGTACTACCAAAAGCAGTCCAATTACCGCGAACAGGTCAGCCCAGAGAACATTGTGCATGTGCCACAGATGCCAGTGACAAGCTATGCCCAGAACGGATCGTGGGTCAATGACCACTTCTCTGCAGCGGGAGCTCAACTTGTCATTGACTTTTGGGAGAACAATCTGTTAGACGACGAAGTTCGGCAACTGCTCTTGGAATCCGGCAACCTGGCATGGGAAGACAGCATGGAATTCGGTACTGGTGTCGGTGTGTGGTGGACACCGGACATCTTACAGGAGTTCCGTTCTTTGAACGGTTACGAGTTCACGAAATACCTCCCGCTGCTGTTCTCGCACGTGTCGCAAACACCGGGTCCGCTACCATCTCCCGATCAATTCTACACTGATGATGACGATGAGGGCCAGTCATACCTGCACGACTATTGGAACACGGTAGGCAGGATCTTATTGAGGTGCGCGATGCTGTGCTAATGAACGGATAGCTGACGGCACTGAACAAAGTCTACCTGCAAGCATTATCTGCTTGGGCGCGAGATCGACTGAATTGCAAATATAGCGCACAGGTCGTTTACAATCTACCAATGGAGATGGCTGGCAACATTCCAGCAGTTGACGTCCCAGAATGCGAGTCTCTGGGCTTTAACCATTCGATTGATGCATATAGGCAATTTTCTGGCCCGGCAAACTTGGCGGGACGCAATATCATCAGCAATGAAATGGGTGCTGTGCAATTAGCAGCTTACACGCAAACTCTCCCGGAACTAATATGGGACGTCAAACGCGCCGTCATGGGAGGCGTGAACAGGATGGTCTACCACGGCTATGCGTACACTGGCATCTACCCAAACACCACTTGGCCCGGCTACACTACGTTCTACTACCGGTACTCTTCGATGTATGGACCACGTCAACCAGCTTGGGAGTACTACAATGATTACATGAACTGGACAGCAAGAATGCAATACATAGCACAAAGTGGCGTACCCAAATTCGATCTAGCATTCTGGATGTACGATTCAGTCACATATGACATATTCCCAAGGTACAACTCCTCAGACTTGGACGAAATGGGTAAGTTGTACCTGTATGTTGAGTACTTCTATGCCACTGCTAATAATACTTCCAGGCTTCACCTACGAGTACATAAGCCCAAGCAACTTCGCTTTGAGCAACGCCTACGTTAGAAACGGCGTTCTAGCACCAGATCGCCAGGCTTTCAAGGCTCTCGTAATTCGCGACAACGATACCATGACCCTTTCTGGGTTGCAAAGAGTTGAGACGTGGGCCTCAGATGGTCTGAAGATAGTCTTTGTCGGTGGACTTCCCTACCAGATTTCAAGTCGCTCAGAACAGAAGAATATCTTTGAAATCCAATCGATCCTGCAGAGGCTTACGAAACGACACAACGTCTTCATAGTCCCCGAAGACAATCTCGCCAGATCGCTTTGCTCGATCGTCAATCAGGTGCCCAAAGCTTTAGTATCGACCGAAGGGCTCTGGCAAACTTATTGGCGCGAGGATGAGAAAGCACATCGGACCACCGTGATTCTGTACAACGATGCTGTTGGAAAGGCTCCCGGAGACGGCAAATCGAATGGAACGGTTCAATTCACAGTTCACGGTGCTCCGTATCTGTACGATGCATGGACTGGGGCTGCCTCAACCATAAGGAGCTGTCGCATAACCGATACCGGTATCACGATTCCTCTCACCATCGCAGGCAACCAGACTCTGATTGTGGCTTTCCACAAAGATGAGACACCACGATGCGAATGCTTCGACCTTCCACGAGGCGTCTCTGTGCACGACACAACAATGGGGCGCAAGCTACAAGTTAGTAATCGTGGGATCGCGCGAAATTTGAGTCTGTTTGGTGAGCAAATGGCTCACGTCGAAGCCGCACCACAGGCGATTGAACTTGGCAACTGGACTCTCATTGTGGAATCTTGGCTCCCCTCTAATGCATCTGGTGCCGGATCTGACGACTCCTACGATTCCTACAAAATGAACGAAACATTCGAGATCTCAGAGCTGAAGCCTTGGTCAGAGATTTCTGACAAGCTTCGAAATACCTCAGGCCGTGGCTTCTACACGACTTCGTTCGACTGGCCATTGCCTGGAGGACGACCGGATGGCGCTGAGATTGATCTTGGCTTTATTCTTCACACTGCTCGGGTGTGGGTCAATGATCATCAGCTGCCGCCTCTCGATCCCACAGCCGCTATCTGCGATATCAGTGACTACTTGCGTGTTGGAAGCAATGAGGTCAGAGTTGTGGTGTCTACGACGCTTGGAGGCGCGGTCAGGGCGCACTGGATGAGCATAATTGTGGAAGGAACTCCAGCAACAATGACCGCTTCTCCTCCCGACGAGCAGGTCCACGGATTGGTTGCGCCGGTGAGGATCAGGCCGTATAGTTATCATTGTGTCTTGAAATGATCTTATAAGGTATCTTGAAGCAGCTTAGGTACTAAGGCGTTCGTTGGCACCTAGTACTAGTGGTCAACATCGATATAGCGTTATTTCTATAGTAGTATTTTGTAGTATATAGAAGAAGAATTTCTAAACAAAGTATCTTCTTTATCTATCTATAGTATTCTCTTTCTATAGTCTTCTCTATCTAC
>JAASLG010000842.1:0-11157 GCA_013365235.1 Cercospora sesami
CGATGGAGAGTGCCGTCCTCTTGGTTGTAGGCAATGACACCCTTGCATTCACCGTCCTCCATGATCAGGTCGATGGCAAAGAACTCGATGAAATAGTTGGTGTTGTGTCGGAGGGATTGACCATAAAGTGTGTGAAGGAGAGCGTGTCCAGTTCTGTCGGCAGCAGCGCAGCATCTGTACGCCTGTCCACCCTTGCCGAATTCTCGTGACTGTCCACCGAAGGCTCGCTGGTAGATTTTGCCATCATCGGTACGCGAGAAGGGGCAGCCGTAGTTTTCGAGCTCGTACACGGAAGCGGGTGCCTCTCGGGTCATGTAATGAATAGCATCTTGGTCGCCGAGCCAGTCGGAGCCCTTGACGGTATCGTACATGTGCCATCGCCAGTCATCCTCGTGCATGTTGCCCAGCGCGGCGTTGATACCTCCTTGAGCGGCGACAGTGTGTGATCGTGTAGGAAACAGCTTCGAGATACACGCGGTATTGAAGCCAGCCTCTGCCAGACCGAAGGCTGCACGGAGACCAGAGCCTCCGGCGCCGACGACGAGAGCATCGTACTCGTGGTCAATGACAGGGTATTTGTGTCCAATGGCGCCCGAAGCCTCCTTCGCTCGCAGCGGAGCGCTGGTGATTATGCGGTTTGCTCGTGGTGTGCTGGAGAAGTTGCGGGACGCAGCGCGGACGGCGCCACGGCCGGAAAAGTGCCTGAGCCCGGCGGAGAACATGTTGGCGGTGGTGACAACAGACGAACTCCAGGCTCTCGAGGAGCAGAAAGGCGGGTGAGGGGGAGTGGTGGTGGTGCGGGCTCGCAGCGAGGCGATTGAGATGGACAAGAAGAATCGTAGATGTCACTCACGTCGGCTCTAAACACGCCGGGACAGAGCTAAAGCCAGCTGCCGTGCTTCACCTTTTCATGACTTTTGGCGGCGACGAATATCGGCACTGCCTTACGGTTCTAGAATTTCGACACTTCCAGTGCGCACTTGAGGCTATGGTCCCCCTTGTCACAACACGTCTGTCTACTGAACCATGATGTGTGGACTGCGGTGAATGTTCGCGGCCAGATGGCGACTGGGGAGGACCATTTGTCCTCGGCCAACCACAACGCTGCTGGTTTCGCTGACATTGGAACCCGACCTCGGTGAAAGTCGGTCGGCACACCTGCCCAACACTCCTCTTCACGCACATGAACCGCCAAGACCACCCCCGAGTGCTGCTCCAATGCTCACAGAGCTGTGATGAGTCGGATGCAAGTCCAGAGCAATCGCCGCAAAGCAGATCTGGTTCCGAAGAGAATGACACTCTCTGTGAATATGCCTCAGGCTAGACTATGCGCCAGAAATGTTTCGGAGATACGATTGTTTTCCACCAAGGACTTGAGACGAAATCAATCATACAATCGCTCGAAATGCTTTCATTGAACAGGGGGCAAGGTCACCGCTCCCAGGCTCAGTGACGAGACACAATAGTCGCTACACAGATCTGTCTGAGATACAGACCTGGTAATCGCCTTCAGAGTCCAGCATGTCGCCAGCGAGCAGGCCAGCTGGTGAAAGGTGCCCATCGTTGCTCAGCTCGTGCTACACAGCGAGCCGAACCACGAATTGCATGGTGTCGAACGTGGTCTCTGCCAACATGCCATGCACGCATGTCTTCGACGCTGAGTGCATTGCTTGCCTTTTATAGTCCACCAGCATCCGGTGACGGTGAGGCACAGGTTGTCAACGTCATGAGCCCATCACCATTGACCGCATCACTTGGATGCCATCCGCATGCCATTGAGATGCAAGACACGCCCACATAACACATTTTCCATTCAGCCATGCTTCGTCTCTTCTCCAGAACAACTCGCACTCTATCAAATCTACCTCGACAAACAGGTCTCACTCAGCACCACAGACTGATTTCCACAAGTCAGAATCCGTACTCGTTGCAAACAATCTGATCACATCAGCTAACAGCAACAGATATGGCGAACAACCAAGACCTGAAGGCATCCGGCCTCTTTGATGTGTCACATGTCACAGCACTAGTGACTGGCGGCGCTACAGGCATTGGCTTGATGATCACCCAGGCCCTTGTTTCGAACGGAGCCAAGGTCTACATCACTTCTCGCAGAGAGGAAGTGCTTGATAATGCAATCAAGCAATACAACACCGGTCCAGGAAGCCTGCACAAACTAGTGGGCGATGTCAGCTCCAAGGACGGCGCTCTGCAACTTGCCAAGGAAATCGAACAGAAGGAGCCGAACGGGATCCAGCTGCTCGTTAACAACGCTGGCATTGCTCGTGATAGCACCAAATTCTCAGCGAATGAGGTGAGATCACATCGCTTCAAGTGTTATTTAACGGCGTTTGCGCACTCGTGCCAGATCGCAAGCTAATCGTTATTGTCTCTCAGGATGGCCCGCCGGATATGTCCAGCGCAGAAGCGATCTCCAAATATTTCCTCCAGTCCGAAGAACAAGAATGGGCAGATACTTTCCGCACCAACGTCATGGGCCAATACTTCATGAGCATTGCCTTTCTACCACTGCTCGAGAAGGGCGGCAAGCAGACTCCAGGATACACCTCAAGTGTGGTCAATGTCTCGTCCATCTCTGGAGCAATGTAATCACTCGTCATCACTTCCTGGGCCTGAGATCAACTGCTGACACCTTTCTAGGAAGGGCTCATCGATGGGTCAATTCGCATACGCGAGCTCGAAGGCGGCTTTCACGCATATGTCCAGAATGCTCGCCACGACGTTCAAAGACGTCAAAGTCCGGGTGAATGTCATTGCCCCTGGCGTCTTCCCAAGTGAGATGACTGGCGGAGACAGCAACAAAGCCAACAAAACTGAGATGGACATGGATTCTGGGAATCCAGCGGGTCGCAAAGGCGAGGATGGAGATATGGCTGCCACCATTTTGTTCCTTGCTGGTAAGGGTGGTGTGTTCTACAATCATCAAATTTTGGTAAGTGTGCAATCCTGTGTAGTATCTGCTAGTGAAGGCGTTGCTGACATGAAACTAGTATCCCGATGGTGGTAACACACTTGCAGCTCCGGCTGTGAATAATTGAGCACGCGCTTGGTTGCTACCATGTATATTATCATCCGCACTCCATCACTGCCAATAAAGGAGGGCTATATAGCGTCTATGCCCAAAACCTGAGAAGATCTACCACTCGTTCGTCGCATCGATGGAAAATACCACGTGAAATTAGTGCAACGCTGCGCAAACACCACTTCACCTGGTGCAATGCTCTCATGGCACTGTAACAAGAATTTACCACTACAGGGACATACCGAACGTTTAGCGACCACGATGAGTTCACGCGCGCGCCAATCGCAGCATGATTCCATGCACCACCGCGCAAAAGGTGAGACTCGGGATAACGTTCCGAAGCACTACCAATCCGGATACACGACATTCTGAGGAATGCATGGCTCATTGGTAGCGAAAAGCTTTTCCTTTGTATGTCGCCAAAGCTTGCCTTTCGAATTATAGACTACGGCTGGACAAAGAACGAAAGGGAAAAATGAGTGCAAACACGATAAACTTACCCTGCTCAACAACTTTCTCGCTGATAAGTGGCAGTGTGAGGGTGTACTTCGAATGACTGCAATAATGTCTGAAATCAAGGCTCGGGCTCAAGGATATGAGAGGACTCGATCGAGTGATACGCAACGGCGCGGAGAAGAGGTGCTGCATCAAATGAGCCTTAGGACGACAGCACATCTACGAGAGAGCGCCATGCATAACGATAGAGCAGTGGACAGGAATTCGCGATACGGAGTCGCTTCATCTCGCCTATTCGCTGTTCCACCGCCGCCGCCTACGAATGCTCCGCCAAAGATACCGACGAATACCAGATCCTCTGCAACCGCCGAGCGTCGACTCTGGAAGTCTTCCCAAGGCCGTGAACCGGCAGTGATGAGGACTGCGTCGTCTCACGTCCGCTCATCATCGGCGCCACCGACATCAAAGCATATTTCTGCTTCGCGAACGACCAGTCGCAACGCTGCCTCGTCTAAGGGCAGCTCCCATGGGGCTGGCAGTGGTTCCAGGCAGGATACACGGAGGAGATCGTTCGACGGCTATGCAAGAAATGGTTCTATGGCGGTTATCTCAGTTCGCAGTGCACCACAGATAGTCGATGACATGAGCACACGAAGGCGGAGGACAGGTGCTGTCGCTAAGCCTTCAAGCTCGAAGGTGCCTACCCGAGCGTTGACGAAGGACAAGCGACCGCATTGGGAGGAATCGACGAGAATGCAGATTGACAATTCTTCCCTTCTCTCAGAGAAACTCGCAATCAAGAAGGCACACACAGTTAGCACGTCGAGGTCTTCGCAACCGCCTCGCGTCAACTTGCCCCCTCGGCTCAGCTTCATCGAGAAAGACTTACCTGGTACACCAAATATGCTACCACGAACTCCGACAGAGCTGTTGCCGCGCTCTCCCACCACTCCCAAGGACCAGGGATTACTAAAGAGTCGCAGATCTGGCATTATTGGTCGCAGCCCCTCGCAGGTCTCTCTGAATCATGGTCAAGCGAAGGATACTGGAGATCCTGTCCTGCATGGAAGTGGGCTTAAAGTCATATCGGAGGACTCGATCAACAACGAAAACATGCCATATGGAGCAAGTTCGGTCATCCCGACAGCGACCCAGATCCATCTTCGAGGAGGTTCAGTCGTCACTGTAACGCCGCCCGAGTTGACAGCATGGCGGCGTACTTATTACTTGCACGGCCCCATCAAGCTACCCAAGCCAGCCATTGCACCGCGAAAGAATTCTGTGGCAAGTCTGGAGGCCTTTCAAGACGTCGTTGATGATCTGTATCAACACTCATTGGCAATTCCAAGAAGAACGAGCGACGACGCGGTCTCGGAGGACATATGCGACTTCTTCGATGATTTCGGCTTTGACCCGGTCTCATTCGGTGGCGATATTCTCGCCAAACCGGTCGTTAGATTGGATATGGTTCACGAAGAGGATGATGATTCTGATGTAGAAGCAAGTCCGATTGAAGTTGTCATCGCAAAGGAAGTACTCGAAAGCATGAACAGGCTTCGATCTGATGATGCTCCTACAGTACTCAAACCATTGGAGACCTCGGAGACACTCAGAGCGCGAGGCATCGCTCGACTGTCGCGAGCCTCGGCAAAGTCCGCAGCGTCCGACGAGACCAAGCGACAGGAAGAGTCCTTTAGCGTTGGCAGACCTGAACGAATGTCACAGTCCATACTGCTTCCGACGCCAGAAGATGGGGATCTCGGTTCGAGCTCGCGCAGATTACAGCCTAGCAGGAATGCAACTGGGCTCAGTTCCATGAGGCCGACACCGATAGCAATGGATCGACTTCTCGATGAGGACGGCATCCAGGAGATGAGCGTTAGCCCAGCGTGGGTCAGTCCAGCCGCGACGCCGAAGACTGGTCTGTCCAAAGGCATGTCAACACGAAGGCCAAGGAACCCTCTAGACAGGTTCAGAAGAGTAGTGGCGACGGCTAGCAACAGATGATAGAGCTTGCAATGGAATACTGTATGCTGTTAAGTCCGTGCTCTGACAGCTCCTTTTGGGATCTGAGTTCCAGTGTCGTCGGCATGGCTTTGGCACAGAGTCCATCTCGGTTCCGGCGGTGTCCCCGAGTGAATTAAAGAGATGCCCAGGAGCATTGGATGGCCGGTGAAAGGCCGCGGTTCGTGCCTGTGAGTGAAGTGTAGTCATTTCCGTTGCATGAGGACGATGGCCTTGGCGTTCACGAGATGTCAGTGTCGTTCACGCAGCACCCGAGGTCGTACTTCTGCAAGATGCTGGCAACGAGGAAATTACCGTCTTCTTGTCCGTGCTGGCCATGATGATGCTCTTTGCTCGCCGGAGGAGGCCGGAAACAGCAATGTCCACACAGTCTCATCATCTCGGTGAGAGCAGGCATTCTGACAGTGAGCAGTGGCGTCGTCACTTGTCTCTCTGCAACGTGCTCGGAGTCACACGAACGCGGTGATGTTCTCGTGCTGCTGCGTCATTGGCGCTGGCGGACGACGATCGGTGCGGCAGAAGCGTGCTCCAGGCCTGCTCCATCCTGCGGCGGCCCCCAGCAGCACGAGACGTGGGCGTTGTCGTGTCGCGCGCGGCAGGCATGCATGGGTGACAGGCGTGATGGAGGAGTGGAGCCAGGCAGCTCGGTGCCAGGATGCCTTCTGTGCGATCGGACGTGTGAGGTTTGGCGCCTCGTCACGCGCGCCGCCGCGGCTTGCTCCCCCGTTCGTTGCCTCACTTTTTGCGCGTCCAAGTGCATCCGGCCTGGCTCTGGCGCAGACGCGGCGTGCTATGGCCTTCTTTGCCTAGTTTGCTGCGCAGCCGTGCAGCTCCTTCTTCCCGACCGCACCCACCGCACCTGCACTGGCGAGCACCTCATCTCGTGCGTTGCCTCGCCGCGCTGCTATAAAACTGCTGCTGCTCGCTCGCCTCATTTTCCCACGTCAATTTCATTGGCAGCACTCGGCCCTCACCTCACCACCGACGCTCCCACACACACACGAACACGCTTTCACTGACCTGAACCATGTCGTATTCAAATGGTATACAGGACCTGGACACGCTGCATCTCTGGCAGCAGCAGCCCACGACAGACTGGCTCGGCTCGCTGGACGGCTGGACCGACTTCCCCTTCGACGCCTCCCACCAGCCCAACACCACCGCCGATGACACCGCCGTGCCCCGAGCACTTCAGCACGATCTCGCCACCGCTGGTTTCGTCGGCAGCTCAATATCTGGCCCTTTTGTAGGAGCTTTCATTCTTGGTCGCCGGCGCTCTGGCCTCTCTAACTGACTCTGGCAGGACGAACGACATCTGGACGGCGGGCGGACTACCTCGGCACGACAAGACGGCACTCTCTCACCAGCGACACAACGACGTCGCTTTACTATCGGCCTTGCGGCATCAAATCCGCAGCCTAGATCAAGTCTTGCTCACGACTCGAAGAACAGCCGCAAGCGAGACATCCATCACGTCGACATGATGCACTCGACAAGTTACACGTACGGCACGACACCCTGCCGACCAGTGCACTCGTCACCATCCCTTTCGACTCATGTCGACCATGTTCAGGTTTATGAACCTGCCGATTACTGCTCCAAGCTCTCGAGCGTCTATGAAACTGAACATGCGCAGTCTGTTACGAAAAAACCGAGGGTCGACTGCTTTGACTCAAATCAAGCGTCCCCTCCGGCTCTGTTCGCATCACACTTGTGCCCGTCTTCAGCGCATGACATCTCGCCGAGTACGAGTATATCAACCCACCTTTCGCCCTCATCGCAAACTGCAAGTGAAGCGATGAGTAGGCAGAGTAGTGTGACTAGTGTGTCGGTGACTGATGCTTTGGACATGATGCGTGTTGCGTCTTCCTTCTCCACCAATTCCCAAATGTTTCCCCTTGACGATCTCAGTGTATCATGCTCTACAGAAAAGCCACCCGTGAGCAGTCGGCCTACTATCGTCACAGATGATAGTAGTGCTTCGCACTTGCTCAGCAACGTGGGCTATGGCTTAGTTGGTACAGACTTTTCTCTTTTTGATCATAGTATTCCTGATATGACTGTTGGCGAACAACAGCATACTCACAACACCACGCATGTGGAAGAAGCGCAAGGTATGGAGCGGACACTGTCTGAACAGCAGGAAAGCTGCGAGAATACTGGCAGCGAGCAGAAGAGCTATGAGCGTCGAAGAAAGCACATCGAAAATGCTCGCCAGTCCATCGCACCCAAAGATGTGGCAATCAGCAAACCGTCAACACCCGACAGCAGTGCATCTCAGAAGCAAGAGAGTGCCGTCAAGCGAAAGGAAGCCATTTCGAAGGCTCCCTATGTCCGACCACAACACCCAAAGCTGAAGTGCAGCATGTGCAACGAGTTCCCTAATGGTTTCCGCGGGGATCACGAACTTCGACGACATTGGGAGAGAGCGCATGCCGAGTGTCGCAAGGTATGGATCTGCACGGAGCCCACGGTGCGCACTGAGTGGTGGCCTACCAAGCCCCTAGGCATTTGCAAGCAGTGCAAACAGCAGAAGAACTATTCAGCGTACTACAACGCCGCAGCGCACTTGCGAAGAGCGCACTTCTGCCCCCGAAAACGAGGCCGAAAAGCACGTGGCGAGGAACGTGAGAGCAGAGCTGGCAAAGCGGGTGGCGACTGGCCACCGATAGAGTGGCTCAAGGCCAATGGCTGGCTGAAGGAAATTGAAGTGTCATCGAGGCAGGACGAACTGGAAGATGGTACCGAATCTGCTTCCCCTGCTGGTTTCGAGTCCGTCGATCAAGACCTAATATACAGCACCACGACGACAAACGCACCAAACATGGCTCCCGAGCCTTTTGGACTTCCAAACTACCCAGCAACAACCGACTTCAACATGGGATATCCTACACCTATCGACTCGACCATGACCTGGCCTACAGCACCACCAATGGAGCACACTATCTCTGCTCCTGCGGCCTTTGCAGCAATGACGCCTGTCTATACACCTGACGACTTCACGCTGATGCAGCAGCAGCACTCCATGTTTTGAGGCACCTGGACTGCACAACTTGTATTTTGACACATTGTGGACAAGACATCTATGTACATAGTCACTCGAGTAATATCATTATAGCTCGAAATGCGATCGATCCCAGGATTGATTATGGATGGACACAAAGCATTTGACTTTCGTTCAACATTCTTCTCCATGCTCTTGCACGTACACGCAAAGTCAACGATGAGGCCCGCTTACCTCCACGTGAAATCAGGCTCTTGCTAATACCACTTTCTCTCTTTAGCATATTAAGGAGAGAGGAAGGAAGCTCTCCAGTCACAAGACCCCAAACTACAGCTTCAACTCCTCGCTTGCCTCCATCACTTGTGCAAGTACTTCAGCATACTTGTCAATCGATCGCTTCAATTCCTACGTCCGGACTCCAGTACTAATTGTGACGCAGCCTGCACCGGCATTGTTCGAGTGTTCGTGTAGCTTCTAAGGTCTACAAAGTCGTCAGTCTTTCCCAACAACTGCAGTACGTAGCTTGCCAAAGATTGTTCGCAACGAATCAATTATACTCACATGCAATCCTGACAATTGTCGAGAGAGCATAGAGTTATGATGTAATCCTCAGCTTTTTGTCCGTTGAATGGTTTATTGTGTAACACCAATCCATACAAGGTCCAAGCCGTGTGTTTCCGGAGGGCGTACAAGTCGCAGAGCACCGGAGTGCGAGCAGAAGGAATACTGATAAGAGAAATTGGAAGTAAGAGTGCATCTTTGTGATAGTTGTGGGTTGGATGTTTTGTCCATGCGGTAGGGAGACGGAGAGAGAGAGGGGGGCAGGAAGAGAGAAAGAGGGAAGCAGAGAAGGAGACGCGGAATATAGCTAACCACACACCTGCCATACATGTGCGACACCTTCTCGTGGTGTGCAGTGTGAGAGTAACCCTCTGAGGGCAAAATCACCATGTGCCTCTGGAACCGATTACCGAATTTTAACGACGACAAAAACGATCCGTTAATCGCATAACGCTACAACAACGATAACAACACGACGAGCCTGCTGCAAGGCGATACGATACGTATGACTTTGGTCCAGCGAAGCGTTACTACGTGAAACAGCAGTCCTGTACGATATAACCGAGAAAGGGATACTAGGGGGACTGAAGTTTTAGGCATGCCAAAGGCCAACACTAGACACATTTTAGATATCCAAATGACTGGATTGTTGGACTAGTGAGTTAGGGCTCGCCCATCCGCCGCCTTCCTTGAGCGTACGGCAACAGCGAGGACTTAGGGCTGGCTACCTCTGGGTATGCAGTACGGTGGAGCGGTACTTAGTATAGCTATTCATCAATACAGCTAACTTGCTCCTGCTTAGCAGTACAATGTCCATCGTAAGCGGCAGTCAGGTATTGTTGCTAGACCAAGATGAAACAGCAAACTGCAAGAAATTCTACCACTACAAAAGGCTAGCTAACTCGCATGTCATTGCTCGAGTTCAGCAGGGGGTATCATGAAACGCACGCCTCATCTCTTCTTCAACACATCGAACTAACAGAAACACGCCACCTTGGGTGTCGGGAGTGTGGCGGACTACAATTCATCATCAGTCTCTTCGTCCTCCTCTTCCGACATTTGTGGCCGGACCGAAGACGTCTCCCTACTCCAAGGATTTCTTCTCTCAGCTTCAAGACTCTTGATCTTCTCTGACGCCGCTTGAAGCAATTTCTCCTTCGCTTTCAGCGCTGAGCGGGAAATATCTCTACCCTTCCTGAAGCCTTCTGCTCGCGCTTCATGCTTTTTCAATATACTCTTCAGTTTTGCCAGCTTGTCAGGCGGTAGCGATAACGATTCTATCTCTTGCAGAACTTCCTCCGTCAATGTGATCTCGTGCTGGGATTTTTGCGGCGAAGGCGAGGGCGAGGCGGGTGAAGGAGATGTAGGCTCGACTCTTGCCGTTGCATCTATTTGCTGCTGTTGTGCTGGTGTTTCTCCCGGAGTTGGCAGACCGGTCCGTTGCTGGGGAGTCTTAAAGTAATCGAAGATTCCTCTCTTCGGCGTGACGGGCTCGTCTTGTAACCAGGGGAGCTTTCGAGGTGAGCGTTTGGTTTCGCTGGTAGGCGTTGCATAGACGCCAGGAGCTGCTGATGTACCATCTATTCGTGGCTTCTTCGGTGTTTGGAGTACGCTTTCGTCTGCTGCTTTCGCTAGCTGCTCTACTTCTGCTCCCGTCAGATCCCAGCCCTCGTCGTATTCATCTTCCTCGAAGCCAGCATTCTCCGCATTGCGTTTCATGCCCGTACTGGAAGCCGTCGAGGCGGACTGAGTCGGAGTCTGCGCAAAATGCACTCGAGGTCTCCCAGCGTTCCAGCCTTCCTGGACATCGCTGTGACCTTCGTTCCGACTGTTGCTGAGCACACACTGCGCTTCCCTAGCCTGGGCTTCATCGCTCCACATGAAAAACCCGCATCGTTTGTCCTGATCTTGCTGACATGTATAAAATCTTCGTCCGTGATTCTTGCCTTGCTTCTTCACGGTGAATTGCTCTGCGGGCAGGCGGGGCGTACAATCGCAGTACCAGAGCTTGTCGAATAGGCCTTTGAGTCGCGGAGATCGCGCGATGCCTCTCGTGTTGCTGCTGCCG
>JAASLG010000843.1:0-12500 GCA_013365235.1 Cercospora sesami
GGCAGTGATCGGTACACCTTGGACAAGTTCCGTGCCAAGTTCGAGGAGGCTCAGGATGAGTCCATCGCCAACAACCCATACTATTTCACTGGTGCTTTCTCAACCGTCGTCGTTGTACCTGCCGCTTACAACTTCGTCATCAATCGTAAGTGCACTTCATTCAGCTCATCGTGCCAGGGTCCCGAGCTGACCCCACACAGTGATGAGCAATCACTCCGCCGAAGTTCCAGCCGGCTATCTCGATGGCTACAACTTCGCCTCATTCTTCGGTGTCGACACTAGCGGCGGCCCAGGCAACTTCAAGTGGCTCCCAGGCCAAGAGCGCGTTCCAGAAGACTGGTACCGCCGTCCATCTTACGCTCCCTACGAAGCTGAAGACGTCGTCGGCGACGTCGCAATCGGCTACCTCGCATACCCACGCACTCTCAAATTCGGCGGAAACACCGGTCAAGTCAACACGTTCACTGGCGTCAACCTTGCCAACTTCTCTGGCGGCGTCTACAACGCTCAAACACTCTTCACCGGCAACAACTTTGCTTGCTTCAGCTTTCAGCTTTTGCAACAGGGTATTCCAGATGCATTGAACAATGTTATTGGCAACCTTTCGCCTATTACGGCACTGTTGAACAAGTATGTCGGACCGATCATTGGTGGATTGAGCTGCCCACAGTTGGGCAAGCTTGATTATGGTCTTTTTGATCAGTTCCCAGGTCGCAAGTATAATCCTAAGGGCCCAGCTACCAACTTCAAGGATTAGGCGAGTGAATTCAAAGGGAATGATATGATGAGGAGGAAATAAATGAATGGAATTGTGCAAGTTATGCAGACTATGTAGTTATGCAAGCACAGAATGATGGTTCAAATGGAACCGATAATCAGCCGCAATTTGAGTCAGATATTGATTGATGTCACATTCGCTGTCAGCAAACATTGACTTGCGCCTTCCACTCCAGTTTACATTCTCGTCTGGTCATCCTTCGCAATGACGACGCCCATCATGCGAAACATGGGTCTTGCCATTGATCGTGGCCGGTACGGCAGTGGAATTCATCCATTATACGACTGACTCGCCAATATCCTCTCAGTAGCACTGAGCGGAGCTGCAGCACAGCTACAAGCGGGGGATGGGGGCTTCCGTGGCAGACGCGGCAATGAGGAACCAGACCAAGCCCTTGCAGACTATAAACAACATACTCAAACAAGAACTTCCCTAGCCACCAAGTTCAAGAATCGTTCTCAGCTTTGCAGTCCCTCACGATGTCTTCCCTCCCCCAGACCATCCGCTCAGCATTCTTCCACGACAAAGGCGATCTCCGAATCGAACAAGTCGAGCATCCACCTCTCTTACCAGGCCACATCGCAATCGAAAATAAATTCTGTGGACTCTGCGGAAGTGATTTACATTTTTTTCATGAGCAGATGTTTGCGGATACTTTGAAAACACCGCATCCGATTACGGGGGCGAGTTTGCCGATTGCGATGGGACATGAGTTTTCGGGGGTAGTGAGGGCTGTTGGCGAGGGGTGTAAGGGGTCATTGAAGGTGAGTTGTGGTGGCTCTATCTCTGCTGCTGGGTTTTGAGTGTTGGGGAGGATGGTGATTTATGGTGAGACTGAGGATTGGAGGATATGCTGATGTTGAAAGGGCTAGGTTGGTGACAAAGTCGCCGTTATGCCTACGATTTTCGATGGGAGTTGTTCGGCGTGTAAGACTGGAGCGACGAATGTTTGTCGGCAGACGGGGTTTTATGGAATCAATACTAAGACTGGAGGGATGGGGGACGGGGCTGTGATTCCGGAGGATTTGGTGTTCAAGTTGCCGGAGGGGATCGATTGTGATGTTGGAGGTATTGTGTTCGGTGTAGCGTTTTGGAATCAACTCAGTTGCTGATGATCGGTTTCAGCACTTGTTGAGCCTTTGGCTGTGGCGTGGCATGGCATCAGTCTTGTGAGGGATCAAATTACGGAGAATTCGACGGCCTTGATTATTGGTGAGATATCGTGACATCGAAGAGAGTTCGATCAAAGTCACTAATCATATTTCGCTTCGCAGGTGGTGGTCCAATTGGAGCTGCAACACTTCTTGGACTACGAGCCAAAGGCGTGACTCGGATCGCAGTGTCAGAGCCAACACTGAGCCGAAGAGAATTCGCCTTGCAGCTAGGAGCCACCGCATCGTACAATCCCTTGACCGATAACGTTCCCGCTGAAGCCCCCAAATCTCTCGGTGCACCTGATGGCGTCGACATGGTGTTCGATTGCGCAGGTGTTGGACCTACGATGGATACCGGGCTCGCGTGCTTGCGTGCCAAAGGCACTCTGATGAACCTCTTCGTGTCGACCAATGCGACTACTTACTATTCATTCCCGATGATATCGAAGGAGATCACCATGTCCAGTTCCTTAGCGTATTTATCGAGCGACTTTAAAGAAGTTATTGCAGCGATAGAGACGGGGAAGATGGATCCTCGTCCTTTGATTACGAAGAGGATTCGGCTGGAGGATGTGGTAAAGGAGGGGCTAGAGACTTTGACTCAGAAGGATAATCAGAACTGTAAGATCTTGATTGATTTGAGCCTGTAGACTAGAGTACATCGAGATGAAAATATTGCCATAGACAAGACATTTAAGCAGGACTTGTACTGCTGTTTTCTTCCAGGCGAAGCTCTCGGCCCCGGACTGCGCGCACTTCAGCTCGGGATCTCGTAGTCCCTCCAGCCCTCAGTACTGAACAACAGTACCACCATATCACGTCTTGCTTCAGGAGTCAAGGTTGCCACATATTTGCGTAGAGCGGCCAGTGTTGCGGCGCCACAAGGTCCAGCATCGATATCTTTTCTCTTGAGAAATTCAACGCTTTCGTGCGATTCATGATCAGTCACGGTGACCGCAGCTGTCACCCCGGTTTTCAGAGTTGGCCAAGCGATCTTGGATGTGGTACCGCAGTCCATGCCAGCCATGATCGTATCGCCAGTTTCTATCGGCGTCAGTTCCCCAACGTGCAGAGACTCTTTCAACGAAGCAGCGGTATCAGGCTCCACCGTGATGATGTCGTTATTCGGATTGGCAGCTTTGTAGTGAGCCACTGTCGAGTGAGCCCAGCTGCCGACTCCAACAGAGACGAAAAACGTATTCGGCTTAGCATTAGTCGCCGAGGCGGCAACTTGTCGATCAGCTTCTGTAAGCATTGTGCTGTACCCGTCTGTAACCCACTTCGAACACTGTTAGTTGAAGCAGCGATCGCAGACACTTTCTTCAGCTCACCTTCGGAATTTCCGTATATCCATCCCAACTGACATCCATCACCATCAAAGCGCCAGTCTCCTCCGAATCACGCCTCGTAGTAGCAATGGAGTCATCGTAGCTCCCACCTTCCAAAACCTTGACCTCCGCACCTTCGCCACGTAGCAAGTTCTGGGTATACTCGCTCATGAATCCTGGTACATATATCGTCACAGGCAATCCATAGATCTTCGCCATCCTTCCGCAAGCCCGACCCCAATTGCCTTCGGAGCATGTCACGAGTCGGATTGACTCATCTTGGTTCTTCAATATATTATCCTTGAGTTGCTGCAGAGTGGTAGAAGCCGGAAGGCCCAGTTGCTTGCAGACCGTTCGATGTATTGCGTAACTGGCGCCTAGAACTTTGAAAGCTGGTAACCCAAAACGTGTAGATTCGTCCTTGATAAACACTCGAGCGAGGCCAAGCTCCTGAGCCACTGTAGGTAACTCATGTAGCCGCGTCTCGTTGTAGTCTGGGAGGGTGCGATGAAAGGCTTCCACCCCAGGATCTACTTGTTCTCGGGACCATCCTTGTGTCGTATGATGTGGGTTGAGCAGCATCCAAGGTCGTGAGAATGCTTGATCAGAATCTAGATGCTTAACATGATAGTCTTCCATCTTGACCCTGGACCAAAGTGCTGTATACGTGGGAATCGCTGTTGGCAGTGTGTTGGGAAATGTGGAAGACTTGTGATTAGCAAGAAAATTGGTTGAATTTGTACTTAGCTTTCACTGCTTAGACTTGCCTCCAAAGGCAACGCGGATGTCTACAGGGCGCGTGTCTGCAATGGATCTTGGCGTTCCCGTTGCCCTGCGATGATGCATGAGGCGGGTATGAGATACACTGTTGCAAAGTGAAGCATCGTCGGAGGTCCCGGACCGGGTGCCAGCTGATTCAGCAAGACGCACGGATGCTCGGCGAGTGAAAGAAAAGCCGATGGGAAGTGGCAGCTTTGGCCGAGAGGAAGCAGCTTGCCCGCCAATGCACGTCTTCGTCACAGCACTATCTATGTCCACAACGGCATGTTCATGCTCTTTCCATGGCGAAGAGCGGACCGATAGGCCTTCTTTGAGCACGCAACGGTCAAGTCTGGCATACATATATCACTGACTTGCCTTCGCCTAGTCCAATCTCGCACCATTCTATACCCCTCCACATTGTCCCACTTCTAGCGTCTCGACAACTTATGCTGAAGGATATTAGACTTGACCTCTTTCTATAATCTATACACGACTCAGGAGGCATCGCGATCATGGGAGCCACTACAAATGGCGAGGTCAACGGCACCTCAAGAGGCATCCGGATAGCCATTGACCGGGGCGGGACCTTCACAGACTGTGTTGGCAACCCAGGTACGGGTAGGATGGAGGACGATGTCCTAATCAAGCTCCTGTCTGTCGATCCTCAGAACTACGATGATGCACCACTCGAGGGTATTCGTCGTCTACTTGAGAAGTTCACTGGGCAGGACATCCCTCGAGGGCAGCCTCTGGACACGAGCAAAATCGAGAGCATTCGCATGGGCACGACTGTAGCGACAAATGCGTTGTTGGAGAGGAAAGGAGAGGATATTGCTATGGTTGTTACGAAAGGCTTCAAGGACTGCTTGGAAATTGGAAACCAGAGTCGACCAAATATCTTCGATCTTGCGATCAGAAAGCCGGAAGTGCTATACAAGAGAGTGGTCGAAATCGATGAACGAGTGACACTAGAGGATTATGCCGAGGATCCAGAACGTCATACGACAGAAGCCGAAGCAGTAGATGGCGCAAAGAGCAACGCAGAATTGGTCAAAGGCCTGTCGGGAGAAACAGTACGAATACTACAGAGGCCAGATGAGGAGCGGATACGACAGCAGCTGCAAGAGGTGTATGATTCTGGATTGAAGAGCGTAGCAGTATGCCTGATGCATGGATACACATACTCACAGCACGAGGCGCTCGTGGGTAAAATCGCGAGAGACATCGGATTCGAGCACGTCTCGCTATCTTCTGAATTGATGCCTATGATTAAGCTGGTGCCGAGAGCCACTTCGGCTTGTGCTGATGCTTATCTTACTCCAGCGATTCGCAAATACATCGATGGTTTCCAGAAGGGCTTCGAAGGCGGTCTGGGAACGGAAAGTGTGAAGAAAGAGAGTGGCTCGAAGGGAGCTCGTTGCGAGTTCATGCAGTCGGATGGAGGACTTGTTGACGTTGATGGCTTCAGTGGTCTGCGAGCCATTTTGTCTGGCCCAGCTGGAGGTGTTGTCGGATATGCACTTACGAGCTACGACCCTGAGACGCAGATTCCAGTGATAGGCTTCGACATGGGAGGAACCAGTACTGATGTGTCAAGATATGGCAATGGGCGTTATGACCACGTTTTTGAGACGACGACGGCTGGCGTCACGATCCAGTCTCCTCAACTGGACATCAACACAGTAGCTGCTGGTGGCGGCTCTCGGCTTTTCTTCCGAAATGGTCTGTTCGTGGTTGGCCCAGAGAGTGCGAGTGCACATCCTGGTCCTGCATGCTACCGCAAAGGCGGCCCATTGACTATCACAGACGCCAATTTGCTGCTCGGCAGGTTATTACCTGACTTCTTCCCCAAGATCTTTGGCAAGAACGAAGATGAGGGCCTGGACGAGCAAGCAAGTGAGACCGCCTTCAAGGAGTTGACGGAAAAGATCAACAAAGAGAATGCCGCTGGTAACAAGGAGAAGGAAATGGATATGGACGAGGTCGCCTATGGCTTTCTCAAAATCGCCAACGAGACCATGACCCGGCCGATTCGATCTCTCACCGAAGCACGAGGACACGACACCAGCAAGCACAGGCTCGCGACGTTCGGTGGCGCAGGTGGACAGCATGCAGTCGCCATCGCCGAAGCGCTCGGCATAACACAGATTTTGGTCCATCGCTATTCTTCAGTCCTATCTGCATACGGCATGGCGCTAGCAGATGTCGTAGAAGAGCGACAAGAGCCAGAGTCACGTATCTGGTCTGACAAGGATCAAGATACCAGGCAATACTTGCAAGACAAGATGGCCGAGCTGAAGAAGAAATCGACAGCGACATTGAAAGATCAAGGGTTCTCTGAGGATCAGATACATTTCGAAGAGTACCTCAACATGCGATACCGCGGAACGGAGTCAGCGCTCATGATCGTCAGACCTAGTAAGCAAGAAGCATCCAAGGACTACGATGGCGACGACTGGGCGTTTGGTAAGGCCTTTGTGAAACAGCACGAGCAAGAGTTCGGCTTCACGCTACCAGATCGTGATATCATTATTGACGATGTGCGTGCTCGAGGCATTGGCAAAACCTTTGAAGGTCTCGAAAAGACTGTCGACCAACAGCTCAAAGAAGTCAAGCCGAAAGACTTACAGAAAGGCGACAAGACTTATGGCAGCAAGTCGGTGTACTTTGAGGGCGGGAGACAGGATACTGCCATTTACAAGCTCGAAGATCTGGCTGTTGGAGACCGCATCAAGGGTCCTGCAATTATCGCTGATGGCACACAAACTATTGTCGTCACGCCGAATGCTTCTGCTCTTCTCATCGACACGCACGTCGTGATCAACCTCGGCGAAGACGACGCACAGGAGAAGAAAGTGGACACGAAGAACGTCGATCCAATTATGCTTTCGATATTTGCTCACAGGTTCATGGCTATTGCTGAGCAGATGGGTCGTGCATTGCAAAAGACGTCCGTGTCCACCAATGTCAAAGAGCGTCTCGACTACTCTTGTGCTCTATTCGATGCCGACGGCGGTCTCGTTGCAAACGCACCACATCTTCCCGTCCATCTCGGAAGCATGTCCACCTGTGTCCGCAAACAAGCCGAGATCTGGAAAGGCAAGCTTAAGAAGGGCGATGTCCTCGTCTCAAATCATCCCATGTTCGGCGGAACACATCTGCCTGATATTACAGTCATCACACCCGCATTCTCTGGCGACAATATCGTCTTCTACGTCGCCTCACGAGCACACCACGCAGACATCGGCGGCATCTTACCCGGCTCCATGCCACCACACAGTCGAGAACTCTTCCAGGAAGGCGCAGCGATCAAGACTGAGAAGCTCGTGTCCGAAGGCCACTTTAACGAAGAGCGCATTACCGAGCTTTTACACACCGAACCCGCTCAGTATCCTGGTTGCTCCGGCACACGTTGTCTTGCAGACAACTTGAACGACCTCAAAGCACAAATCGCGGCGAATCAGAAAGGTATCAATCTCATTTCTACATTAATCGAAGATTATACCGAAGAAGTTGTACAATTCTACATGCACAGCATCCAAGACAACGCCGAGCTCTCCGTCCGCAATCTACTCAAAGACGTCTCCTCTCGCTTCGAAGGCCAAGACCTCTCCGCCATCGATTACATGGACGACGGCTCTCCCATTCAGCTCAAAATCACCATCGATGCCGAAAAGGGTGAAGCGGTATTCGATTTCACTGGCACGGGACCGGAAGTCTACGCCAACTGGAATGCGCCTGAAGCGGTGACTTATTCTGCTATCATCTACTGTTTACGATGTCTGATCAAAGAAGACATTCCGCTGAATCAAGGCTGTCTGAAACCCGTCAAAGTCATCATTCCACCAAAATCATTCTTGTCGCCTTCCGGGACTGCAGCTGTCGTAGGAGGGAATGTGCTGACGTCGCAGCGAGTGACGGATGTGGTTTTGAAAGCTTTCCGCGCTTGTGCAGCTTCTCAAGGCGATACGAATAACCTCACCTTCGGCTTCGGCGGCAACGTTTCTGGACAAGAAGCTGTCAAAGGTTTCGGATATTACGAGACGATTGCAGGTGGAAGCGGTGCTGGGCCGACATGGGATGGAACGAATGGTGTGCATACACATATGACGAATACTCGAATCACGGATGCGGAAGTTTTTGAGAGGCGGTATCCGGTTGTTTTGAGGGAGTTTAGTTTGAGAGAGGGGAGTCATGGAAAGGGACAACATAAGGGAGGGGATGGAGTGATCCGTGACATTGAGTTTAGGATTCCGGTGCAGGTTTCGATTTTGTCAGAGAGAAGGGTTTATCATCCTTATGGGTTGGAGGGAGGAGAAGATGCGCAGTGTGGGAAGAATATTTGGGTGAGGAAGGTGAAGAAGGTGAAAGGGTCGGATGCGGATGTTAATGGGGATGGGAGGAATGGCGATGTGGGTGCTGGGAAGGAGGAGGAAAGGTATATTTCGCTCGGGGCGAAGAATACTGCGGCGATGCAGGCTGGAGAGCGTATCATTGTTATGACGCCGGGAGGTGGTGGATGGGGGCCTGTTGGTAAAGCCTCTGAAGCAGAGAGACAAAAGGATCCGAAAGAGAGCTGGAAGGGTGGGTCGGTCGCTGCTCGACAAGCTGAGGGCGAAGCCAGTGCTTGATGGGATGTGACTGGATTTCACGGCTATTGAGTCAGTTGTGGCTGTGAGCGGGTTGTCTGTCTTCAGGCTTCCAGCGATCGGCGCTCCAAACTTTGTGGAGGCTGAGTGGCGCTGCAGCGAACGATTAGAGAGGCCGCCAACACATCGATCAGCTGAAGTCTCGAATGACTACTGTAGTTAGAGTGAGCCGTGAGATGGATATTTGAGTCGAATGCCATGTGCACGATAATTTCACAGTTTCTGACGAAGAAACACTCAAGCATGCATGTTCTGGTCATAGGAGCCGGCTTCACGGGACTGGCGATATCCCAAGGTCTGCAAAAACATGGAATCTCTTGCACAGTCTTTGAACGTAGCTCAAGCAGCGAGCCCATCCGAGACTGGTCTATGCGACTGGATCGCGAAAGAGAGAAAGAGCTCCTGGAGACACTGCCCGAGGATATCTCCGATCGTTGGAAGAACGAATGCGAAATCATCAACTTCGGCGACGAGTCAGATCAACGATCATTTCCAGAGCGTGATGCGAAAAGTCTCGCCGTCCTTGTTGAAGCGTGCGACCCGGCTCGAAGGCGTGTATCAAGAGCGAGAATGTTGAGATTATTGGGAGCTGGCATTGATATCAGGCATGACAAGAAACTGATCGACATCATAACAAGTAAGCGTGGGGTCAGAGTCCTGTTCGAAGATGGGTCAGGCGCGTCGGGAGATGTCGTCGTCGGTGCTGATGGCGCCGACTCGTTCGTGCGGTCCTGGCTGTTCGATCATGCGGAGTCTGCGAGAGCCAAGCCGCTTCCAGTGATTGCCTACCACTTTTCAGCTTCGGTTCCAGGTGACGTTGCGCTCATGCTGAGGGAGCAATGTGGTAGGAGTCATCGGTATGCATTTCATCCGGATCGTCCCAGCTGCATGTCAATCACAATACTGGACGCGCCAGAGAATGTACCGCCGGAGCGCTGGGTCTTTCAGATGACTCTGACCCTCTGGGAAGACGCTGGAAGGACGCCTGAGACGTCGGAGGAACGACTTCAGCATTTCAAAGACCTGGGGCAGACGTTTGTAGAGCCTTTCAAAACGGCATCTCAAGCAATACCGGTTGGAACAGACGTGCCGCGCGACCGCTGGAAGCGATGGGAAGAGCCTGCGCCCTGGAACAGCCGCCGGGGCAGAGTCACTCTGGCGGGTGAAGCAGCGCATCCATTTCCGCCTCGTAAGTGCTTTCTGGACTCTTGCTTGACTCGCTCGCGCTGACCGGAGTCCGCAGATCAAGAAAAGGCTCTGAATCATGCAGTCGAAGATGCTGTTCGATGCGTTGCAGCCATAGCCACTGGCCGTCTGAAATCAAAGGCCTCCAAAAAGAGATCATACGAGATGGAGGTCTGCCATCGTGGCAGTCGTGAGGTTGCAATGTCATTCCGGCATAGGTATGACGCGGCGAATTTTGACTAGTAGTCTGAAGGGTTGCCATGGATTTATGCCTGCGTTGCGAACCGAGGCCGTCTCGGTAGACAGCAATGTCCCGGAGCAATTAGATATCTGATCGAGTACTAGCAGTGCTCATCAGCGTCAATTCACGGACTCATCCATGTAGTGATCTCAGTCGTGTAAGCCCGCCTTGAGCCGCAGACGAGGTCAATCGACCGAGCCATGTATGCCTCAGGCTGCCACAGTCACGTGGCGGGGCATCGGTCGTAGATTCGTTGTATGGCACCGGAAGGTGTAGAAAAAGGCGGAAAGTCGAGTGAATGATCTGTCGGCCTACACTTCGTCGGGATCAAGCGCGAGAATTGAAGTCACGGCGTGAGCAATTGCCAATGTGCAGGAGTAGCGCCGGGTATGCGGTTCACAGGTTGGCAAACAGGCGGTCGAGGCTCATTCCGATGTTGGTCGGCGGCACTACTCAGCCGATGTCTCTGACGACCGGCTGTCATGCATGTGACGGTAGTGCTGTCGCTGTTCTGTGTATGCTCTGCTGTCGGTATGAACGTCTGTCGGAGGAAATGGGCGGTGGTGGCCAACGGGGAGCGTTTGTCGAAGGATGCGGGCGTCGGGTGCTCGGCAGTTCCCCTTCCTCTCCACGGCTGGATGCGTTCTGTTGATGTCGATGCTGCACACGCGCCTGGGCCTGGACGATTCCAAGAACGACACGACGGCCTGCCCCATCTCAGGATCACGGTATGTCATGCTGCTCTCTGCATTCTCTGTTCTCGATTCCATTGCGCGCGCCCCTCCACTCACCCTCTCCGCGCGCTCGCTCGCTCGCCCTCCAGCAGCAATGCGACCACTCGCTTTGCTACGCCCGCGCACGCCAACCGCTGCCCGTGTCACAGCCCATCGTCCCCCCGACATGGGACATTGTCTGCGCAGTCTACTGATGGCCGGTATAGCGTCGCGAGCAGTCTTGATGACCGCCTCACGCGTCTAGTCCCTCCCGCGCCGCCCTCCGTCCCCAACACCGCCGACCAACATGGCCACGACGCCTTCCACCGCGGTCGGCCCCAACAATAACGCGACCAGTGCCGCTCCCACCCCCGACAATAATCACGCTGATGGCGCGTCGACCGCAGATCAACAGCCGGGCACGAATACTGATGGTCAGGACGCGATTCGGGAAGGCAAACAAAAGGCCAAAGAAACCATGCAAGCTCAAGGGCTAGCGACAAATGTTTCGCCCGCGCAAACTGGCACCACCAATGGCTCCGCGCAGTCCAATGGCACTCCTCAGCTAAGTCGAAAGCGATCGCGCGATGGCACACAACTACCTGTGAGCGCGACCACGAACGAGCCTCAGCCGGCGCACGATGAAGTTCTGCTGGACCGATATATTCAGCGGGATCTTCTGTATGGTGCTGCTATGAACGACCAGTCGCAGCGATCGCGCGATCTTCTGCTGGCCAAGGAGAAGGAGAAGGAATTCTACATGACTGAGGTCGCTGCGCGCCGGCGGACTAATCCAGGCTCAGTATATGGCTATGGATTCGCAGGGTATGGCAATGGCAGAACGGATGCGAAATCGCAAATCGTCTATAGCTCTAATCGGGGGCCGCCAAAGGGCCGGAGGTCAAAACAGATTCACATCAACCGCAAGGACTTGCAGCAGCAGGCCGAGCAGCATGAAGAGCTCGTCCCGGTGCGGTTGGACATCGAGTTGGACAAGTTGAGGTTGCGCGACACCTTCACATGGAACCTGCACGAGAAATGCATCAGTCCGGACATCTTCATGGAGTACCTTCTCGAGGACCTTAAGATTCCACCGGAGAACTTACGTGAAGTGTCACAGCAAATCAAGGCGGAGATGCAGGAACAGCTCCAGAACTACTATCCACACATAATTGTCGAGGATGGCCCTGTGGAAGTTGGCGTTCCATACTCTGGTCACAAGGACGATGAGATGCGAATACAGATCAAGCTGAACATCACGATTGGAAGAATAACACTCATCGATCAATTTGAATGGGACATCAACAATCCCCTAAATTCACCCGAAGAATTTGCATCATCCATGGCCAAAGAAAACGCCCTCTCCGGCGAGTTCACGACGGCTATCGCACACTCGATACGAGAACAGAGCCAACAATATACCAAAGCACTCTATCTCACGAACCACCCCTTTGACGGACGACCAATCGAGGATCCAGAACTGAGAGATAATTTCCTACCAGCGCCCATCCACAGTGCCTTCCGACCTGTACAAACACAAAAAGATTTCACGCCGTACATGTACGAAATGAGCGAAGCCGAGCTTGAACGAACCGAGACATCTATGATGCGCGAGCACCGAGCACAGAAACGACAGCTGAACCGGAGGGGCGGGCCGGCTTTGCCTGACCTGCGCGAGAGGCCGAGAACG
>JAASLG010000844.1:0-11151 GCA_013365235.1 Cercospora sesami
AGCCCTTCGCGCATCCTCAGTGACGTCCAACCAGTCGCCCTTGCCCTCCTCGCTTGCTCTCCAACCATCGTTGAAAACTGATCTGCACCTCCGCAGCCTTTGCAACTCATCTTCGCTGTAGCTGAACCATTCCTCCAACTCAACCGGGAACGATTGTGCGTCTTGGTAGTCGAAGTCGTACACTTTCTCATCCCCCAGCAGCTGCTGTTTTTGTGGAACCTGAACGTTGGGAAATGTGTTCCGTATTCGCTTCAAGTCGGCCAGGGTCAGGCTATCGGGCGGTTCCTGTGTGAAGTCGGGCGGGTCTGATGGCTGTCCTGGAGGCGCTGGAGGAGGTTGCGAAGGAGGTGGGTTCGACGGCTCGCGTATCAAGGCCGGGCGAGAAGGCACAGGAACAGCAGCTCGAGATGCGGGCAGCGCGGGTTTCGCTGTCGGTTCAACGCTCTCCAATACGATTTCTGCCTCTGCTGTGTCCACTGGCGCTGTGACTGCGACACCAATAGCATCCGCTGCATCTTGCGCCTCGTCCGTTGGTCTCAAAGTGGGACTCGCCTCGCCTGCTTTGGGCAGATTGGGGTTCTCGACCTCGTCCATGGCAAAGAGGCTGTGGAGGCGTCAAGGGTGATGTTGTGACCGCAGAACGCGGAAATTAAATGTCTTCACTCCATGGTACGCGATGTAGTGAGAGGCGTGGAAAGGAAGAAGCTCTAGACGCGAAGCTATCTTCTGAAACACCCTCGACCACGCTGTGGCTGAACGTTCCTTTCAGTGTGGCTCAGCTGTCGGGGATTCTTGACTCTGATACCTCCGGAGAATATCGATTCCAGCACCACGCGGCCACGCCATCATACTCCTTGCATCAAGGTTCTTTGACATCATATCATCCACAACAAGAGAAGTAGGGCTTCATGTAGATGAAGGGCGACTGAACGCACTGCGACATAGCCTATCTGCAAGAGGCATGCAGGCGGTCAGCGAAGCGAAGATTGTACCTGATGTGTGTCAAGTGTTGGCACACAGAGCAATGCGAATCCAGGCCCTATCGGATAATCAGATCTAGTTGCGGACAGCAAAACGCAAACTCGTAAGCAACGTTGCTCTTTCGTCGCGACCTTGAGCATGCGAATATCTTGCTTCGCAGAAAAGGATGCCTTGAATACACCGCGTAGTCGCAGGGATACAAGGAGCAAGGAACTACTCGAGTCCACGGGCAAAGCATGCCGTGTTGAGCACGACTTCCATTTTACTGCCCGACGGAAGAGTCAGATGTCATTGCTGCAGTTGAGCCAGTTCTGCTGGGTCCAGACAAAGCCAGGTCTGGCGAAACCATCAAGATGAAACATCACCCAAGTCACGACCAGTGAAGACGAAAAATCCATCGCCACGGCATCGCTTAGCCGCAGCACTTCAGCCTAACACGTCCATGGGAGGGCTGCTGCAGTGTTGGACCCATTCTTCTCGTGCTTCTGAATAATGAAGGCACATCTGTGGTCACACATGTGGCGAGGTAGGTGCCTTCATATACTCATGCAAGGCATCTTTTCTTCGACATAAATCAGTCGCTCTCTTCCTACCCGTGTTTCGCTCGCCATTGCTGTTTTCACATTCGTTCCCAGTACACCACTCATTTTGCTGGAGATGTTCTCAGTGCTCGTTATTCTCGCAGCCGCTGGCTCGGCTGCTGCATCATTTGCTGGCAAAGCTACTTTCTATGGCGGCAACACCAAAGGTGGAATGTGCTCGTTCAGTACATACACCCTTCCTCAGGGTATATATGGAACGGCACTTTCAGACAGCAATTGGGCTGGCAGCGAAGCTTGTGGCGGATGTGTTCAGGTTACAGGACCAAACGGCAAGAAGATCACTGCTATGGTAAGCTCACCAAAGCCCGAGAGTAATCGACGCTGACTGAATATAGGTCACTGATCAATGCCCTGGCTGTGGCGCGAACCATCTCGATTTGTACTCCGATGCGTTCTCCAAGCTTGCGGACCCAAGCAAAGGCATCATCGATGTGACTTGGGACTATGTTGAGTGTCCAATTTCTGTGGGTTCAAGGAGGGCTTCGGTAAGGTAGCACATGAGCGCTGACAACTTCTAGAAACCACTACAAGTTCACATGAAATCTGGCGTCTCTGCACACTGGTTCTCTGCTCAGGTCGTGAATGCCAATAAGGTAAGCTGCACTGCTGCACTCGATCTTTCAGACACACTGTTGTTGACATGAACCCAGCGTATAGCAGAACTGGAGTATAGCACGGATGGTGGCAAGACCTGGAAGGGCGGACTCGCCCGACAGCCATACAATTTCTTCCAGCTCTCTTCCGGCACCGGAACAAACACTGTGGCGATCAGGGCAGAGAGCGTCGATGGCGACAGAGTTGTCGTCAAGGATGTCAAGGTGACGAGCGACAACTTGGTGAGCCGCAATTACAGACGTCTAACCAAGCAATGCTAACATCGGTAGGTCACTGGGCAAGCCAATTTCTAGGCGCGAAAACTCAGTCCGCCGTGTATGGCAGGTCGTCAGGAGCTGGCAGGTCACATGCTCCAGCCTTGTTACTAGACAGAAGAAGTGAAGTCATCAATTTGGTGTCATACATATGTCGCAGGGCTACCATACCTGTAGACCGCGAAATGGAGAATGAGAAACATCCACACATTGCAATCTCTCGTCGCGACCTTGAACTCGCGCCCACCTCGCTTCTCGAGACGAAGTGCCAGGGCTACACTGCGCACGGCAGAGATACGATGGTCCCAATGCTCACGTGATGGCGTGATGCACAAAGATCGAGCAGAGTATGCAGAATGCAGTCTTGAAGTTGGTGCCACTGCCGATGTAGATGCGAGGGACCTCTCCCTCTTTGGTGAGGTATACAACGTAGACACCCCATGTTGAAATTTTCGGACCAGGCAGAGCGAGGAAAGTCTTGAAAGACGGCGGCGTCGTTGACAGGAGCAGAGCTTCAACCTCGGGCGGAAGTTCGAGAGGACACTCTTCGGCAATATTGTCGACTTTTTCTTTGGGCCCAAGTACAGTCTTGAACTCAGGATTCACATACCACGTCGGAGCATCGACATTCATAAGGTCGTGCGCAAGTCATATGAGCTTTTCCAAAGCGGTAGTGCCATCTTCCCAATTCCAGCTCCACCAAGTGCTTAGATTCGTTTTGGGATTTGGGTACTACAGTAAGCGTCTTGCTTTCTTTCAATATTGGAAGCCCTTAACGCTGGCTCGTTCATGAATTGGAGCAGCTAGCAGAACAGAGTGGATCTAAAGATTCTATAACTAGGCAGACAGATTTGTAGAGAAGGGTTACCTTCCTGCCGGGAAGCAAAACAGGAGCCAGAATTGAGGCTCCATGCTGCTCTGCATGTGGAACTTCTATGCCCTTCGGATCCTCGTATCTCCGCCTCGTGCAGTGTAGCTTAGGCGCCCTGTCTCGACACTTATAAAGCTGCGGAACTCAGTTTGCGAGAGAGGTCGCAAAGTGAGCGTATTTCCCTGTTTCCGCTCTGCTGTCCGCAACTAGGGTGCTTCAGTGAGGGAGGAGATGTGCCAACGCGTCGGGAATCCGCTGGCAGAACCTGTAGGTATAGTGCGATGGAGTAGACTCACGTACTCCGTCAGAAGTGGCGCTCGCCGTTGCTATAGTTCTTATGGTCCTATGGTGTTTTGATCTGAGCGATGTTTCGTAGGGCACTTTCGCCAGACCTGGCTTTGTCTGGACTAAATAGAACTGACTCAACTGCAGCGATAGTGACACACTGCTGTGATACTCATCAGTGGCATGTCAAATGTGTATTCATGTTCTCTCAAGATTGGGGGTACTTGGCAGACCGTGTGAAATCGGAGCTGAGGATGACAGTGATTGTGCAGAATGCCTTCTGTGCACATGCGACAGGAATGCTGTTCCGGTCCAGCATGGAGTAGTGTCAGGCGCACCGAACTATTCAGTGACAGGCAGCTCTGCACTGCTGTTAGAAGTGAGGCAATGCGATCTGTGGGTGAGAAGAGGTCAGATCCGCCGAAAGCACGGACGCTCCATCTTGGCGAGGACTTCGGGTGCTCTCGGTCGACAAGCTCTTCTTCGACTGCACTCCTTTGCTGTAGACCACCACAGCTACTCCACTCCACAACACCTCTCCATCACTGCAAAGATGCTGAAGAAGTAAGTGCAACACGGGGAATTGACTGCTGAACCCATTGTAGCTCGACACTAACGCCTGATAGCGGCATCGCTCGGTCGCTGCGCGCCTCGGTTTTCCGTCCTGCTCTTCGCCAGCAGGCACTGAAGCCGAAGAGCTTCGTACCTGTCATCTCGCAACGCTTTGCCTCCAGCGACTCTGCCCGTGATGGCAAAGTCCATCAGGTCATTGGCGCCGTCGTGGACGGTAGGCGCGCTCCGCGCAAGCTCTGCCGAGCCCAAGCACTTACTGACAGGCGACGGCAGTGAAATTCCCGACCGATCAGCTCCCACCGATTCTCAATGCTCTCGAGGCAACCAACGGCGGACAGAAGCTGATTTTGGAAGTCGCGGTATGGATACAATATGCAAAGTTGGGGTATACGCCTGGATGCGGCGCTAACGTGGGATAGCAACATCTCGGCGAAAACGTGGTGCGGTGCATTGCCATGGATGGAACCGAAGGTCTTGTTCGTGGACAGACTGCCACAGACTCTGGCAATCCTATTTTGATTCCAGTCGGTCCGGGCGCCCTCGGCCGCATCATGAACGTCACGGGAGATCCGATTGACGAGCGCGGACCCATCAAGCATGAGAAAAAGCTCCCGATCCATCAGGAGCCTCCGGCATTCGTGGACCAGTCCACTTCCGCGGAAGTCCTTGTCACCGGCATCAAGGTCGTGGATCTCCTTGCGCCGTACGCTCGTGGTGGCAAGATTGGACTGTTCGGTGGTGCCGGTGTCGGCAAGACCGTCTTTATTCAAGAACTCATTGTACGTGCGATTTGGGCGTGAAAAACAGGCTGCTTCTCACTTACCATGCTTAGAACAACATCGCCAAGGCTCATGGTGGTTATTCGGTGTTCACCGGCGTCGGCGAGCGCACTCGTGAGGGCAATGACCTGTACCACGAGATGCAAGAGACGGGTGTCATTCAGCTTGACGGTGAATCGAAGGTCGCCCTCGTCTTCGGTCAAATGAATGAGCCTCCGGGAGCCCGTGCTCGTGTTGCTCTCACTGGGTAAGTTCACACATTCTCTACACGCATTTCCCCACCTCGTCATATCATCACGCAACATGAATACACACTAATCAATACTGTAGACTTACACTGGCCGAATACTTCCGAGACGAAGAAGGACAGGATGGTGAGCATCTGAACCTCTGTGACCTTGAAAGATTTTCTGCTAACCGATTTAGTGCTTCTTTTCATCGACAACATCTTCCGTTTCACCCAGGCTGGTGCTGAGGTGTCTGCTCTCCTCGGTCGTATCCCATCTGCCGTCGGTTACCAGCCAACTCTTGCCATCGACATGGGTGGTATGCAAGAGCGTATCACAACCACCAAGAAGGGATCCATCACATCTGTGCAGGCCGTGTACGTGCCAGCTGACGATTTGACTGATCCTGCTCCTGCCACCACCTTCGCTCACTTGGACGCCACCACTGTGCTTTCCCGTGGTATCTCTGAGTTGGGTATCTACCCTGCCGTCGACCCTCTGGATTCCGCCTCTCGTATGCTTGACCCACGTATCATCGGACAGGACCACTACGACACTGCTCTGAAGGTGCAGCAAATGCTCCAGGAGTACAAGTCTCTCCAGGATATCATTGCCATTCTGGGTATGGACGAACTTTCGGAAGCTGACAAGCTTACTGTCGAGCGTGCCCGTAAGATCCAGCGTTTCCTGAGCCAGCCTTTCACAGTCGCCCAGGTTTTCACTGGTATCGAGGGCAAGCTTGTCGACCTGAAGGAGACCATCAGCTCTTTCAAGAAGATCATTGATGGTGAGGGTGACGAGCTCCCAGAAGGTGCTTTCTACATGGTCGGCAGCTTCGCAGATGCACAGGAGAAGGGCAAGAAGATCTTGGCAGACCTCGAGAAGTCGTAGATGGCTTGATGTCTGTTTAGATGATGGATGGTTGAGCTCTCTAGCGCTCTACTTGTACAGACTACAAGCGCCAGGAGAGCAAGATCGTAGTAGAGTTGCTTGTAACCGTAGATCTCGAAAGCGTTTCCTTTGTCACATTACAAATTGTGCCTCGCCGTGTTCATGCCCAATTATTGGCTGCTAATATCAAGCTACAGCAAGCTTTGTCAAGAGGGAGGAACTGACGACTAACAAATCCACACCAGTATCAGTATCACACGACTCTTCGCAACACGACACTTCAAGGTTACATACATTTCCAGGGCGACTGGGTTGCGAGCGGCAGTAGATGGTCCACGAACTGAGAACAGAGATGTGGTACCAAGAAAGACGACACCTTTTAGTGTCTTCTTCGCCCCAGACTATCTTCAATCCCTATCAAGCGACCCCTGTCACAAGTTTGTCCCTGTATGCTACAACACTTCTCCCATGCCCAACGCCCCGCACGGCTATATTATGTCGGTCTGTTTGCACATTTTCTGAGACGGAATTGGCTGTTGGCTCGTCCCTCCAGATCTCGACTCTATCCCAAGTTCCTTGTCTCACAGCCATCGCAGCCACTCTTTGTGCTTGCTTCAGATCCGCGACCTCGAAGAGAATTACTTTTGCTTCAATCTGTTCAGCTATGGCAAGCAGTTTCGGGTAGAATACATCGCCGATATCGTCATCTGTCATTGATTTCGTGTTTTGCGGTGCCGGCACTAGAGCCTGGACTGGCTCATACTGCTTGGCTGATCGCGCGGTGGTGGTCACAAAAGAGCGGGGAGATATGTACGGTGGGTTGCAGGTCAGAATATCGAATGTCGGTGGCGAGCTGTTGCTGAGGCGGGCTAGTGCTTGAGCTAGAGGCAGAGGTCCCTCGTCTTTCTCATCTTGTGGCATGTCTTGGTCGTTCTTGAGGATATCGGCCTGGACAAAGCCGATGCGTTGCAGAGATTTGGTTCGGGGTAAGCCTGAGCTGTATTGCTTTCCTTGTCTCGCAATTTGATGTATCAGGTTTTCTCTTGCGAGGCTCAGAGCATCACTGGAAATGTCTACGCCTACCAGTTCGAGCTGCCTGGAGCTATTTTGCTCATGGGAGTAAAACTCATGGTGAAATAAAAGCGGGATGCAGCCACTGCCTGTGCAGAGGTCAAGAACTCGAAGAGGCTTTTCTTCGGTGACGATCGACTCCAGTTCATTCGAAATAATATGTGCGAGGTGTGATGTCGACGCTGCTGTCTCCGGTCTACATATCCATGAGTTAGAGGATGATCTACGTACTCCTTATGCTATCACACCTTGGTATTAAGACACCTGGCCGGCACCTAATCTCTAATTCTCCAAAGTACTCGGACCCTAACACATATTGTAGAGGCTCGCCACGAGCACGGCGATCGATGAACTCTGTGAGCAGACCCGGCTGTCTGTTGTGCCCGATTTGTTGTGATACCGCCACCGCGTGCTGTTTGAGCCATCTGAGTTCATTGCGAGCCCCTTCAAGATCTCTGCAGACCGGCAGCAGCGCAAGCAGAGCCTTATTGATATTTCGCGCTTGCCAGATGTCTCGTGGGTGAATGCGTGGCATTGACGGATGCCTGCATGTAAGGCTGCGAGTGAAGGGATGGTTTGTTGTTGCGCTTGTCACTTGCTAGTCAATTGCCTCCACTCCACGCGTAGACCCTGCCTGATGCCTGCGCCCCACCACCTGCACCTTTCGCCTTCATCATCGCTTTGCATACCACCGCTACTGCTCATCGTACAACAACATCCTCGCAACAACACCGTCTGCGCGAGCGATCATCTACCGCGTCGATCGAAATCATCGCAAAGCCACTGCGAATTGCGCTCGCCGATCCTCTTCGCCTATCGATACTCGTGCGATCTCCGCGCGAGCTGATCGGCCGTCATGAAGCTCACGTTCAAGGACCTGAAGCAGCAGAAGTTCACCATCGAGGCTGAGCCGAGCGACTCCATCGGCTCTGTCAAGGAGAAGATCAGTGCAGAGAAGGGATGGGATCCATCAACACAAAAGCTCATCTACTCGGGCAAGATCCTGCAGGACGATAACACAATCGAGTCTTACAAGATCGAAGAGAAGGGATTCATCGTCTGCATGACATCCAAGGTGTGTCAATCTTCGTACATACAATTCAGCAATGTACATGCTGACACCAATTAGCCAAAAGCAGCACCTTCGAAAGCAGCAGAACCTGCAACTCCTGCGAAGCCAGCAGCTGGCACGCCCGCTCCGCCAGCGGCTCCCGCGCAGTCCGCACCCTCTGCTACCTCGCAACCTCCGGCCACGCCATCGCCCGCACCAGCATCCACCGCCGCCTCGGCCGACGAGCGCTCTTTCAATGATCCATCCGCACTCGCCATGGGCGAGCAGCGCACTGCAGCTATCGCTGGGATGGAGGCCATGGGCTTCCCGCGGGACCAAATCGATGCCGCGATGCGCGCCGCTTTCTTCAACCCCGATCGTGCGGTCGAGTACTTGTTGAACGGTATTCCCGAGAGTGCACGACAAGAGCAACGTCCAGCAGCCGCATCGCCACAGCCGGCGCAAACACAAGGGCAACAGCCAGCAGTCACGACGGGTACCGAAGGCGGTCAACAAGGTTCTGACGAGCCAGTCAATCTCTTCGAGGCTGCGGCGCAAGCTGGTGGAGGAGGTCGAGGTGCCGCTGGTGCTGGGCGAGGGGCTGCTCTCGGCGGTGGGCAGGGCGCGCAGGGCGGGCAAACAGAATCGTCTGCGCTGGACTTCCTGCGCAACAATCCACAGTTCCAGCAGCTGCGCCAGGTTGTACAGCAGCAGCCTCAAATGCTTGAGCCCATCTTACAGCAAGTCGCTGCCGGCAACCCTCAACTTGCGCAGATCATCACGCAGCACCCCGAGCAGTTCATGCAGCTTCTTGCAGAAGATGCCGGCGACGATGTGGCTCTTCCGCCTGGTGCACAGGAAATTAGCGTAACTGTGGAAGAGCGGGAAGCCATCGAGCGCGTAAGTAATCCCTTTCTCCCCTTGACATCTTGATAAATACTGACTAGTCTACCAGCTCTGTCGCCTTGGTTTCGAGCGGGACTTGGTCGTTCAGGCTTACTTTGCATGCGACAAGAATGAAGAGCTGGCCGCCAATTTCTTGTTCGATCAGCCTGATGAGCCTGATGAGCCAGGCGCCTGATCGCTCACGTGCATGAAAAGTGAGCGAACTACTGAGCGACGGATTCTCTACATAAGATCTCCTCACGTCACTGGCGCGAGCATGGGGCACGATTGACAATGAAGCGTTTGCATATTACTCCAGTCACAGCTAGGCTGCGTAGACTTGTGAAGGTCGACGAGTACGAGAGCTAGCCGCTTTCAGAACTGTACATAGCTTTGCTGAGAGTAATTAACGAAACTGAGTAACATCAACAATCCGTGAACCGTCTCAGCGCAATCGATGGCTCTGCTTGTCATGCCAAGAGTCGTGGCGTAGCGCCAGGAGGAGGAGTGACTTCCGCGCGACGAGATTTTCCATGCATTACGGGTATTACTGCAGGCTTCTAGAAGTGCACATCTTTGATGTTACCTGCCGCAGGTCATCTTTCGTTGATCGGGGTGCAGTCTCTTCTTGCAGCATTGTTCCTCTCTGGAATTGGAGTTGGCCGTATTCACGGCTTTTCCGAGCACCCAATCACCGTCCGTGTCGCTAAAGTAGTCCAGTATCAGACGGCTGGGTGTCAACCAGGACAAGCACAACACAACCCTTTTGATCGACCCGTCACGCCGCTCCAGTGTGCTGTCGTCGAACGATGGCAACGGCTTCTACTCGGGTCTCATTTTGATCGTTGCGGATGCGACGGCACGAATCGAGTCGCCTTCTTTCGGATACCCCCATCCGCGAGAAACAACTCTTTGCCAACAACGACGACGAGCCGGCACACCTGCACGTCGCCTCGATAAATGCACCACAAAGGTACGTTTAAAAATTCCTCACACTGTACGTCACGTCTGCACGCGGCTCTTCGATCGGTGTGTACTGGCGTGGCGGCCTTGACTTTCGCGGAACATCCGCATCAGCATCAAATCACGAGGCAAGCGAAAAAAGAACACTGCATTATTCCAGCGCCCACGGCGCCTTAATCATCACGGGGTCGTTCAATCTGCTCTTATACTATCTGTAGATCGACTTGTGATCGATGTTGCAGATGGAGGGCAAACTGTGCTGCGAAATCGTCTCCCCAGACTGAGAAACTTGGTCGCGACCTCAATACCTCATCGCACGACTTACAATACTCTGCATGTATGCACGAAAAGCTGACGACAGACAGGTCAGCTAGACATGAGTCCAAGAACGCAAGATGCCTTGGGTCGGAAAGCTGGTCGCTTCGATCCATCGGAGCCCTTGCACATGACCACGAGGCATGCTGCAAAGAAAGGGCGCCCGAATGGAACGCCTTCCATCAACGGCTCAGTCGAAGATAACGACAGTCGCAGAGAATCTTTAGACGGCGTACGCCCAACCACTGCGCAGAGTCTTGGCAGTCAACCTTCGCCCAAAGGAAGGCGCATCTCTGGAGAGTCGGCCAACAGCACTTCGGACGTCAATATGTCCTTCAGCTCCCATAGATCTGCGAACAAGAAGATTTCTAGAGATTTCTCCGATCACCCGGGATCTCCCATTCAGCAAACTGGTCCGCAGACTTCTCAGTCACCAAGCAGGAAACGGAAACGCACATACTCTACTCCTTTTATTCCACATGAAGCAGCAACAATCGCCAAACCTGCGATCTTGTTGCACGGAACGGAAGAAGATCTGAACACTTACAAAGACATGCTCGTGGTGATGCCAGGAGACCAAATGTCCGATCAAGAATCCGCAGGTAGCTCTAGCGGGCAAGATGCCGTCGGCTATCTGGCAGCAACACAGTCCACAGAGATCACTCCTGCCGCCACACCTCTTGATTCAGAGCCGGTGTCCCCTGTATCTGAGGAGACAAATCCGACCCCGAGGTACCCGGGCAAGCATTTAGACAGTATCATGCTTGATGCTGAGGGCCCTGCCGAGG
>JAASLG010000845.1:0-12567 GCA_013365235.1 Cercospora sesami
CCTTCAGGCTCGCCAGACGACTACTTCACGACAGTGCGGAAGGCGAAGCGTGGTCGAGATGCTGTGGGCGACTCAAAGCTCGCTCGCCTGGATCAAGAAGTCGAGGCTCCGACGGGAGACGTCACTCTCGTCTTCACAGACATTAAGAACAGCACGATACTATGGGAGACATATCCCATCGCGATGCAGTCTGCGATCAAGATGCACAACGAGGTCATGCGTCGTCATCTGAGAATCATTGGAGGCTACGAAGTGAAGACCGAAGGTGACGCCTTCATGGTTGCTTTTCCGACTGTAACCAGTGCGCTGCTGTGGTGCTTCACGATTCAAAGCCAGCTTCTTGACGTGCAGTGGCCTCAAGAAATCCTTAACAGCGTTCACGGAGAAGAGATGCAGGATGCGGATGGCAATGTGATCTTCCGAGGTCTGAGTGTGCGTATGGGCATTCACTGGGGACGACCAGTGTGCGAGATCGACCCGGTCACGAAGCGTATGGACTACTTTGGACCCATGGTCAACCGTGCAGCTCGAATCGAAAGTGTCGCCGACGGTGGCCAGATCTGCGTGTCGTCAGACTTTATCCAGGAAGTGCAGAGGATGCTGGAGAGTCATATCGAAACCGATCGAAGTGGCTCCACTGGCTCTGAGGATACCCTTAGCGATGATATGCTCAGCCAGACCATTCGTCGCGAGCTTCGATCACTGAGCAGTCAAGGATTCGAGGTCAAGGATCTTGGCCAACGAACGTTGAAGGGTCTTGAAAATCCTGAATACATCTACTTGATGTATCCTCACTCACTTGCGTCGCGATTGGTAGTGCAGCAGCAGAAGGCTGAGGCAGAATCAAGAGCGGCTCAAGAGAGTGCCATTGAAGCAAAGAAGACGCGCAACAGCCAACTCACCATCGACACGGATAATGTATGGGACTTGTGGAACGTGTCCCTCCGACTGGAAATGCTCTGCAGTTCTCTGGAGAGCACGGGCATTGGCAGCCTCAAACCTCCTGAGACGGCCCTCTTGGAGAAGATCAAACATGGCGGAGGTGAAATTACTGATCGGTTCTTGGTCAATTTTGTGGAGCACCAGATCAGTAGAATTGAGGTGAGTCCTATTGTTTCCTTCACTGACCTACACAGTCACACTGACATTGATTTCTAGACCTGCATCTCGACACTCGCCATCCGAAACATGATCCGGCCGTTCAAGAATGGTGTGCTCAGCCAAGCCTGCCCCATGTCGGAGATCTTGGCCGAACTCGCGGGACAACTGGACGAGTTCAAGGTCTTGAAGGCCGCACAGGGAGATGTCGAAATGGCCGACGCATAATCCGCAAAGCTGGTCAGTGTGGATGTAGCAGTAGCGGACTGGGGATGTTATACGTACACAGAGATGACACGCTCACGATTTTGACTTGGAGAACACAAATGATGACACAACAGAGGGAGAAGGCAGTAATAATTTTGACTTTGTTTTCTGGACGCTTACGGGACGCCTTGCCTGGGACGCTATCAGTCAGCCTGGACGCGGTCACATTGGGATCTCTTGCACATGCACGGCAGGGCGCGGAATGGAATGGTATGGATTTGGAACTGGAAAGGATGTCAAGGTATACTCACTATATCGGCCTCAAGGGCGTCGGGAAGATTTTTGGCACCTGAAACTCTTGTCGAAGGAGTGTCATGACGGCTGTTGTTCTTCTTCTTGCCTACAACACTTTTTCAGCGTCGGAGGGCTCGACATAATCGCATGGGAAATCGAATTTGGGATGGTGTTTGTTGTTCTCGTTCATCGAAACGGGTGGCTTTTGTTGTGCTTTCCTCTTGTCTGTTCCGATGATCGAGCAGCAATGGCAGGGGTGGGCTATACACATGCGATGAATCTTATCTGTCTGTATATGATGGCGTTCAAGCGAGCGATGCTACGCTAGCTAGCTGATGTTGGTAGTTGGGGCATGCGAAGAATATGAAATGGATGTTTGAGTGAAGTTCTTCAACCGGAATGTGTTATTGTCCTGTCCTGCACTGTTGCATCGTTGTCGTCTCTGGATATGCTGCGGGCGAACCGTTCGATGCTTCGGAGGTAAAATGATGGCGGCCGGGCTCTTGTATTTGATACCTGTTACCTTCGTGCTCGGAGAAGGAAATGGAGAGAGAGAGAGAGATGTTCGATCGCGTATTCGCGGAGGAGCTCAGGCCTGGCAGCCACATAAGAGTAAATTATGAAGACGAAGACAATGACTGATCGTGAATTGAGCTTCTTACGTGACTGCTGCGGCGAGCTTTGTACTTGCCATCGACTGGCTCTGGAGACCCATTCTGCATATATGTTTCGTAGGTCAGTTTGGGCTGTTTCAACGCTTTGATCAGCGCGCAGATCCCTCATGTACGATTCTTGTATTGGCAGGAGTCTACTCCCAAGATTTCGTTCGGGCCCAAAATTCTAGTGAAACTTGTAGAAAATGGTACAATTGTACGACAGCTTGTATCTGCACAAAACACACGCGCCATTCTCGTTGTTTAGGTCTTCTTGTGAGGGCATTAAGGGATAGTGTCGAGGACAGCCGCTGGATAGAGGGAACATGCCAGGACCTGAATAGCATAACTGTTATCGAGTTAGCATTTGTACACTATTGACGACGTGAAGTCATACACTGCCACAAGTCCTGCACCAACCAAGTAGTTGCTCTTTTCCCTAGCTAATGCCATTATCTCGCTGCCGACATAGACGCTTGTCAGGAACGTGACATATCTGAAAGTGTCGAACCGCAGCGTCAAAGGGTGGCCAATGATCCATCCCAGCAGCACCAATACTGGACCAGTGAAGAAGCTGGCTTGAATGCACGGTCCAAAGACCCTCATTTTTGCTATGTCTCCGTTGCCTTGATTGGATAACGAGCATAGTCGGTGAATTTGGGCAATCTCTCCCATTAAGGGAATAAGGATAATTCCCGCAAAAGTCTGAGATGGCACTGCTACCTCGCTGAGCGCATCCAGCATCCGTGCCCCGGAGAAGTATATAGTGACGGGCAAGGAGATCAGGCTGTACAAAGCGCCTATTGTATCAGAAGCTTCTATTTGAACAATTACGCGATCGCGGTCTTCTTCTTCTTCTTCTTCTTCTTCTTCGTCTTCATCGTATCTATCCGAGAGATTCCAGATCCAAGGGAAGTGCACGAGGTAGGCCAGATATGAGAAGTAGATCAATATGTGCGTCACAGCTGTGGCCCTCGACAGCCATGCCGTGGAGGCGGGAAACGAAGCTGAGCCAACTGCGAAAGACATCAAGAAGAACGAAATGGCAGCCACTCGAAGGAGGCCTGTCGTGGATGTGGCTGCTGAATCAATTCTATGCCAATCGGATCTTCTTGTGCCGCAGGTTATGAACACCAATCCCTGGGTCTTGAATGAATTGGTCAGTGCATAAGCACATAGCAATTTACACAGACATCTTACTCACCAGCAGACATCCCGTGAGTACCTTGCCCACGAGATACGCTTGTGTAAGACTGGTCAGTCCCCTGGATAGAGCCATGGTGCTGATCTATTCATCGTGAACAAAGGCAATCGATGCTGAGATGTGTTACTACTGACTATGATGTCGATGTCAAGCTGTGGGCAAGTGAGTGTCGACAAGCTTTGAATGTCAGATGTTGGCAGAAAGGAGACTACTTTGTTGTAGAGCACTTCGTAGCTATGCCTCAGCAATATGCCGCCGAGTGTGAGACATGCATAGTTCAATGCGAAAACGACGGTTGCTCCGTATTGTCCTGGATTCCAGACGGTCGTGGCCAATACTGTGGTGAAGAGGACAGCCAGATAGACCATGCCCAGGAAACTCTTGGGCCACAGAAGATCTACGTTCCATACGCTCCATACAAACCAGGCCCATATGTACAAAGCAATTTGTACCGAAATCCAAAGAGCTCGACCGATGAACTCACCGGCGGATCCTAACAGGTGCAAGGCGAACAATCCTTTTCGGGTGAGCCAGCGTGTTGCGCGGGCTGGCAGCCGTATGTAAGTCCGGCGGTCTGCACATAGCGGGAGCCTATCGTGGCTGAGCGGAAAGAGTGTCTGGTCTGCGTGGCGATAGAAGTTGTTTGTCGGCCAGATGCTCCAAGGGACGAAAGCTGGAAAATCCGAGTCTGGTGGCCGGCGGTGGCCGGCACGTGAGGCGGTGCTTGCTTCGTGCGAGACCGAGACCGAAGGCAGGCCGGCACTCATTGTCCTGGTGGTCAGTTCTTTTTGCTCGTGTTGCTAATCGTAATTCCTGGCAAGTCTACGCTGCGGCCTTGTATTAAGCTGCTCAAGCTGTCTGCGTCATGTGCGACGTTGCGCAGTCTTGGTGTGTTACACCAAGCACGGACGTGCAGCAGGAGAGCATGGAGCATGGAGCAAGATACAACGACGCACTGGCTTGCGGACTGACACACTGTCATCATGGCAAGCGGTCTCGAGATACTGGGCGCTGCTGCCGCCGTTGTGCAACTCACAGAAGTAGGCATCGAGCTCAGCAAGAACGTGATACACGTCTACGGGAGTGTGCACGGCATGACCGAACGAGTCCAAAGTCTATACGACGCGACACAGAATTTTCGAGATCAATACGAAGTCGTGATCAAGCAGAATCAGAGCCTGGTGCACTCGGCCGATAAGATGGAGCAGGTCATAGTGAACACCATGAGGAACATTCAAAGCACGGCTTCGAAACTTCTCAAAGTCATAGATGACTTGCGAGCGAAGGACCGCAAGAGACTGGACATTGTTGTGAAAGCGGTAGTGAAGACCAAGTATCATGAACCAGATATCAAGAAGCTCTGGACAAAGTTACATGATTTGCGGCGGCAGCTAGAAGAGCAGTCTGTTCAGCTAATCAGGTGAATATAGAAGGATGCCGAACGCATTTCGGCCATGGCATTCAGCTGATAATATGTGCGTACAGTGCCCGAGTGACAAACGACATACCAACGCGCCTTCATCATATGGAGCAAACACTGGTACAAGGTCTTGCACAAGCTAGAGATGACCTGTCTTCTGCAATCCAGCAGCACCAAAGTGCCAGGGTTCCCCAAATGCTACTCAATATGTGCGATATGATGTCTGATGCGAACCGACAGATCGCAATCCTGAAGAGCCTGAACTATGAGGAAATTCGAGATAGGTGGGGCAGAATCCAAGATCCTCATGGTGAAACATATTCCTGGGTCTTCAAGGCTGTACCAGACATTCTCCCCACTGCACCACTGTCTGACCGGATGCAGAGCTGGCTCGCGAGTCAACCGAAACTGGGTCCTGTAAACTTCGCTGAGTGGCTGGAAAAGGGCAATGGCATTTATTGGGTCACTGGAAAACCTGGCTGCGGCAAAAGTACGCTGATGAAGTACATCACAGATCATAGCACAACTCAAGCTGCGCTCAAGAAATGGGCTGGCAAGATGCCACTGATCACCGCAATGCACTATTTTTGGTTTCTTGGAACTCCGATGCAGAGGTCGTATGAAGGCTTGCTTCAGTCACTTCTGTGGAATGTCCTTCGCCAGTGCCCGGGGATTATACAGCATACGTGTCTTGCTCGCTGGGGCGATCAGGCGTTATCCTTGACCCGCTGGCAGCTACCAGAGCTGCGCGATAGCATATCTCGCTTGACTGCTGAAGAGCTCGCGAAAACCGGCAACAGCCTACGGTTCTGCTTCTTCATCGACGGGATCGATGAGTACGATGGCGACCACGAACAGGTTTTGGACTTTCTCCTTGAGTTGTCGAGGGCTGACAACATCAAAATATGCGCCTCGAGCCGGCCTTGGGAGGTCTTCAAGAATGCATTCGCAGACACTGTGACTCGCGCTAACAGTTTTGAACTGCATCACTATACGAGAAGCGACATAGTCAATGTCATCTGCGACGAGCTGGAGCCCTACAGATCGAGGTGGCCCAAATATCATGCCGTCTTGGACGAACTGATGCAGGAAATCGCAGAGAAGGCTCAAGGCGTTTTCTTGTGGGTTACGTTGGTCATTAAGCAGGAGCTGAAGCCTGGGCTTGAGGGTAGGGATAGTATCGAAGAACTAAGAGAGCGCCTGAAAATCATTCCCGAAGGTACGTGGTTCGAACAGGCGCAGAATCTGAGCGTAATTCACAGTGGCACAGGATTACTCCCATATTTGGAGCATATGTTCAAGAACCTGCCCAAGGGATACAAACGAGACGCCGCCAGACTCTTCATGGTGTTCATGCGCTCTACATCACCACTCCCTACTCCGGCTGTCGAAATCATAAAATCGACGAATCCGCACATGTCAGCATCACAGACTCCAGTTACGTCGAACCACGCCTGGGAGGACCCGGATCGTATCGAAGAAGTTCGGGCACAGATCAACACCCGCTGCCGAGATTTGATGTCCGTCGAACCTGTGTCAACCAACCTGGGCAGATCATTTTCAAACATGTACGCTGTTGAATTCCTGCACAGAAGTGTCAAGGATTTCCTCGAGCAACCAGTCGTCTACCAGGAACTTGTCAGGCTTGCAGGGGAGGGCTTTTGTGCCCAATCCACCTTGTTCGCAGTATATGTATCTCTCATCAAAAGGCTCTTTGTCGCACAAGCAGGAAATATCGTCAAGGATCGACTCTCTATATACGACGGGGCACGATCGTGGGCTACGCTTGCCTTGTTGCATGAATCTCATTCGACCAGTGGTCTAGTCCACCTCAACCTTCTTGAACAACTGGACGAAACGATGGAGACGTTGGCGAAGACCCTTGACGCCTCTCTGCATCATTGGACAAACACGGTGCTTCCGGGGCTGGAAGCTGGCACTGCTTTGATGCACCAACCCGTTGCCATTGACGAAAACGGTCAACGAGATCTGCTCAGCCGCATTATAGAGCTCGGTTTAGGTCCTTATGCGAACGTGCTCCTCAAGAGGAATGCCGTCATCGTGAACCACAAACAGGGTCGACCTTATCTTGATTACGCTTTGAGGTATTCTAAGCAGACGTGGTTCATTTCTGGGGCCGATGTGGAATCCTCTTCCCTGTTCAAAGGGCCACAGTGTTCGATGGTCAAGTTGTTACTCGATCACGGTGCGAAAGTCAACCAGAAAGTCTACACCAATAATGACAGGATGCTCCTAGACCTGTACTTGGAATTTGTCACAAGCAAACCAAAAGAGGACAAACAAAATGTTTACATGCCCATTTTGAGGCTGCTGGTCGAGCACGGCGCTTACTGCGTCTTAGCAAGTGACTCAGATCTGGACTACAAAGTGCGAGCAGCAACAGTCGGGCTCGACGGATATGCGAGGCATGCACTGACTATAGCCATTCGAGAAAACGCGAAAAAGCACGGACGCAGTTGGCTCACATTCTTCAAGATCTGGTGATGGGATATTGATCTTATACCTGGCATCCGTTATCTATGGGTATTTATTTGTATATGGAGCTTTATTTGCTATGTGCACAGGAGATGACCACATCCAATCTCTTGCCATGGTCCGTCACGCTTGCAGTCCCTTACTTAGAGCTCGACGAAATCGCCGAGAGCGGAGGACGATGTCAGTGCTCTCACCAGCGCTGCAGCACTCAAAAGTCACCGTGTCTTATCGCAACGCGAGCTGGTCGCCGTGCCTCCGGCATCATCTCGTGAATGAGCAGCGCCGGCAGGAGCGATGCCGGCCCCACTGTCGATGAGCCCGAAAAGGGGTGACCGACATTCTTGCTCTCTTGTCAGGTGAACGACGCCGGCCGTACCACACGAGTATAACACGGAGCAGAAGGCAGCTCCTGTGTACCCACTCGTTCGAGTGTTCTCCTCCCACGCATGCCGCGCTTCGCGCGGGTTGCGGAAATCGTTTTCCTTTAGTGCCATCTACTTGATAGCAGGAATTTGAGACTGACATCCGAACAGGTCCTTGAGGTTCAAATCACGTTGGTACCTCTGTCGATGCCGTAGAATGAAACGTCAATCTTTTTAATTTTCGGTGCCACAGAAACGGCTCGGTGGAAGGAGATTAGTGGAGAGCGGTGCATTTTCTGTGTGATCGAGAACCCTCACGCGCCCTCTTCCGGCATAGTCTAAAGACAAAACTAGGGGCCTTGTCGAGAACGACATGGTAGCCGCCTGTTACCGTAAGGACGAGATCATTCCTTCGTGTGCTGCACGGTCTTCTGCGAGGTGTATTCACTCCTTCGTTTGGCACGCAACAACGGCCGCCTCACACGAGACTAAAAACAACCAGGAGCTTCTATAGTCGCCATTTGCTGTGGAACCGTGCGTGCCTAGGCAGACTCCATCAGTGTAAGTTACGATTGATCAGGAGATGACTTTCATCCGCTGCTCCGATGCCGTGCCAGAAATTCATATCGTTGTCTACACTAAAGTAGTCGTCTGACTGGTACGCGTAACATGTCTTAGACGATCGTACTACCACGAGCTAAGAGTGTATTCATTATACAAATCGTGCCTGTCCAGAGCCCCTTCCCGTTCTTCTATACTATCATTTTTCAAGAGTCAGAGCAATAACCACCAAGGAATCAAGAAACCGAACAAGTTTCTACACCCAAACCATCCAAGATGCGTCTCTACTTTGCCGTATTGATATCATCCATTATAACAGCATTGGCTGCACCCACAGATCCAAACAACCTCATCTCTCGAGGTATGTTCCAGCCACACTGCAGCACTGATCAAATTTAACCCGCTCGATATGCCACTTCTAACGCACACTTGTTCAGATCCACAGACTTCAACAGGATGTAGGAAGATCTGCTACCATAATTGCAACACCGACTATCCCAGAGGCGCAAGCCGGGATAGTTGCTACGAAGGCTGTCCTATTCTGTTCAAAGATTGTTAGCCAGGAAGAATAATGCGGAAAAATGTTAGTTAAACCTGGCAAGCACAACGTCAAAGATCTAAACGAATATTTCGATGCGCTTTTTACAATCCACAGACTTTCATTCTAATTGAAACCTTTCCTACATGTCTTCGTAGACATACATTCCCATGCGCTGATTCAACCGAGTTCATTCTCATCCTATCATATTGCGACCTCCGCGTCAGACATAAGTGACAAGCTCTCACAGCTGTGTTTGACACGATACAGCATCGTCTCTAGACCCGCATCCTTTATGTCACGAGGTCCGATCACTACTCCCAAACCGTAAGTCTTTACAAACCTTTCGAGCCTCGAGAAAGCGTGGCACTTACACATCCGTGTAGACATTTGGTTGTGCATTGGCTATTAGGTTCGCAGAGGCTGCAGCACACTGGGGGCACAACGTCCTGCTCGGGCTGATTCTTTTTGATTAGCCCTTTGTGTCACGCGGGCAAAGCTTCTTGTTGAGTCTGCCAAATTCCATGTGCTAAACCTATCAATGCAGCAGCATAGACCATTGGCAATAGTGCAATGAGGTAGACTACGAACTTCATGGTGCCTGTGGATTGTAGGCCAGTAGTTGCTTGATTGTATTGGCGATAGAAAATGGATAGGAGGGGATATGATCGATGCAGAGCGAAGCAAGAAAACAAACGGCGCGATGCATTGATATATGTATACTTGAGTGAATGGATCGTAAGATCTGGCAGAACCGGCTCACTGAAGAAGTTCTCAAAGCACAACAGCCCCCGGCCCAGCTGACGCCGAATGGATGGAGGAGACGACTTCTGCTTGTCAGCTTAACATGACACAGAATCATGCCATCTCGACCAGGTTGGAAATTGGGCACCAATCGCTCTGACCGCTATCGATTCATACGAGCGTCGTCGATGAAGGATTCGACATAGTGCATGCAGTACAAGCATCTGGCCAAGATCTCGAGCTCCTGAGTGAAGCAGTGACTGCCAGGTCTTGGTCTCCACGTGTGTAGCCCCAAGGGCAATCTTCGGAGGAACAGAAGAGAGGAAGAAGGCACTATCGCCTGCGAGGAGAAGCTCCGCAATAACAGAGCGCAAGAATGGATTGCGAAGAGAAAGTGCCTAATTGCTTTGCACAGGTGAATGCCGCAAATGAACAACGACGACACAGACCAACATCAACAATATCGGTATTGATCAAGACAGCCAGAAAGACCTCATACTCATTCAAATATCGTTCTGTTCTGTTCACGAGAACTAGCAATGCTCCGGTATCCCATCTGCCCGATACCTCTAGCGGGCAACGAAGTCCTCAACACCCGTCACAATCTCTTGCACTGCTCTTCCTTCCGAGCTCTGAGTTGGTAGTATACGACGTGAAAATATAAATATATATCTTTCCATTCAATCCATCTACCCAATCCTCACACACGCCACGCTTGCTTCTTCCCAAGAAAATGCTAATCAAACACAAAACGTCCGTCTATGCCATGCTGCTGCTCAGTACTGTGCCAAAATGCACAGATTTTCGAAAACTCCTATACCGCCCGGCCAGGACCCACGCCCGCAGTTCAGACAGAGCGCCCTCGCTAAAAGTACTGCAAAGTTTTTTCCTCCTTGGTGTGTGAACTGATCTCATCTTGTTTGTGTTGCTTCCATTCTGTCGACTCCGACCCTCCCACCCATTACGCTAATCCCTGCTCTCCCCAAAACTAATGCATTTAGTAAAACAAATAACTTCCAAAAGACCATGCGCTCTCATTTCGATTTCTTCATTTCTGTGTACATTCGATTTCCGTCCTCATCACTGTAGCGGACGATGAGAAAGAGCAAGTGCGACCTCTACTACTTGAGCCGCTTGCTCTTTTCCTTGCTTCGGCCCTCCTTCGAAGGGTCTTTACTCTTGTGAGAGTGCTGCCCATGCTTGAGTTTCATGAAAGCATGAGGTTTGCTGGGATCACTGGGGTCCATGAATGTCATCAGCACCTGGCTGAGCTCCTTGAAATCGACAGGTTTCGTCATATAACTGTTGAAGCCCGCCTCTACGCACTTCTGGTAGACGTCTCCCAGCACATTTGCTGAAAGTGCGATAACGGGCAGGTGCGCATACTGGTTCTGCTTTTCCCATTGGCGGATCTCCTTGCACGTCTGGTATCCGTCCTTATTCGGCATGTGTAAATCACAGAGAATGATGGAGTAGTAGTTTGGTGGGTTGGCGAACACCTTTTCCGTGCACTGAACTCCATCCATCACTGTGTCAACCTTGATCGAGACCTTGGACAAGAACTTCAGAATGACCATTTGGTTGACTTTGTTGTCTTCAACGAGCAGCACCCGCTTATCCTTGTTGCCGAGACGACGGGCAAGCTCCTCAAAGACTTGCTTCTGGTTGACTGCAACTTGCTGAGCACTGTCCTGGTTACGATCCAAACTCATTTCGCGTTCCTTCTGCGGATCGAAAATCAGTCCGAATCGTGATGGCTTTAAAGGCTTGAAGACCACTCGTAGCTTTCGATCACTGACGAGCCGATCGTAGTCGTGATGCGGAGCCTGTTCCATAATCTTGCGTCGTTGCGCGAGATCTGTGATCAGCACGATAGATGTCGTCGGGTTGTCAGCTGCGAGCACTTGGTCCATCAGTGAGACAATCTCGTCGACATCCTGGAGCACTACAACAATGTGAGTGAATATGACAGGATCCGGGCCTACTAGAAGCTTCTGACAGTCCGCAAGACTTTCACGTGCTGTGATCTGATGCGGTACATTTCCAGGCAAAGTTTTGTCGATGTGCTGCACAGTCGCCTCCCGGCTGTACTTCAGTGGTGCTATGACCAGGATGGAAAACATTGGCGGAGGGGAGCCACTGGGTGCATGGAGTAATGCCTTGTTCGTGCCGGCTGCCACTGCGTCGATAGATCTTGAGGGGAGGCTATCAGCTCGAGTGTGTGTAAGCTCATGTGGTGGCAATGCAAGCTTGATCGAAGCGCCAGGCACTGGTGGGTCATGCGTAAAGGACGACGCCGATGAGCGCTCTGATCGCAAGCTCTCGGTGCGCGTCACGGACCGCAGTGAAGGATCGGAACTGGCAGAAGAGACTGAAGGCGACTCGGTGCCTGCATCGGACATTGGCGGATATTGCGGCGGTGTCTGAGTGACTTCGCTTGCAAATTTTGGCGATAACCTGGCATTAGGAACCAGAGGTATTGAGACAGCGCCGGGACCGGGAGACGTTGGCAGTATTGGTACGTGGCTAGGACTGATGCCTGGGGTTGGGATGGGCATAGGTGGCTTGTCCTGTTCGGAAGGCAGCGTGGTCCTGATGTAGAATGTGAAAGTCGATCCCTTCTCGGGCACACTCTTTGCGCTCATGTCACCTCCATGCAACTGCGCCAGCTGTTTCGAGATGACCAAACCTGAAAGACGCGAGTTAGCAGAAATGAGAATAGAGGTCACCAGCTGAAACTTACCAAGACCAGTGCCGCCATGTTGCCGCGTGCTGCTGCCATCAATCTGGCTGAACCGCTTGAACAGCGAGTCCGCATCTTTGTCGGTGAAGCCCTGACCAGTGTCGATAACATCGAACTTGATGAGCATCTCCTCTTTCACAAGGCGACTTTCTGCCTGATAAGTGCTGCATCGAATAAAGACCTCGCCCTTTTGCGTGAACTTGATTGCATTGCCCACAACGTTGAGCAGGATTTGCCGGATGCGGAA
>JAASLG010000846.1:0-10920 GCA_013365235.1 Cercospora sesami
GTCATTCACAAATGCAGCGTCGAAGAGAACTTACATGTGGGCAGTGCACTTGCGGTCGGACCTTGGTCAAGATTACGTGGATCACACGGCAAACGACGTTGTCGCCCCAAGCTTCGTCGAAAGAACCAAATGGCTTTGCCGACAGTTGTGCGATGCAGTCCTCGGCGCTCGAATATTGCTGGTTTTCACCAGTGCATGTCTGCTGGATGCCGGCGCACAGTTGTTGCGTAGTACCGTTCTGAACGAGTGGATTTCCGAAATCAATTCCATTTGCCGCGTTGGTCCATGCCTCTAAGTTGGGGATCCATGCGTGATATTTCAGGACCTTGCCATCGTCGTCGAAGCGCCAGAATGCGACCTGGTAGAAAGTTAGCAGCGTGTCCAAAGCTCAGCGCAGAGACCGACGTGCCTGTGACAATGTCGAAACTGGCTTTGTAGTGTCCAACTGCAAGGTCTGTGGATCAACATGTCCTGCAAGGCGACATCAGCGAGAGCAAAATGACAAGGTCATGGCAGTCGGCACGAACCCGCGCGAAAGTATACCAATGAAGCAGCTACTTCCGGACAGCCCGAGGTGAACTCTAGAACTTCTGATCGGTAAAATGCAACTCCATTCGATCCTTGTGGTGTTGGGGCAAGAGAGAAGAAGTATTCGATACTGTCATCGAAGCCGGTGAAGTTGCCTACGGGAGACACGCGTCCAGTGGCCTGGTCAGCGAAGAGGTGAGGTGGAACGGCAGAAGCTCCTTGCGCGACAATTTGAGCGTTGTTCGGGTATACGGTCACTGGCTAGAGTTCAGCATTCATCGTTTACGCTCGGTCAGAGATACGTACGATTGTAGATCTCGCGAATGGTCTGGAGATTCCTCTTAGCATAGTCTGGCAACTTCGAATGCCGCTTGGCCAATGCAGCGCCATCTGCAGGGAGCTTGACTGCCGAGGCCAGGCTCGCGAGCACAAGCAATGGGAAGGAGAGGCTAGAGGTCAACATGGTGTTTGCCAAGCGAACAAGCCTTTGTAATCGCAAAGAGAAGAAACTTGCTCAAACCAGCTCAAATAGAGGTGCTGTGCAGACATATAAGTTGCGAGGGACAGCCCAGTCGCTCTCGAATGGCGATGCGAAGACCGACACTGGCATCTTGCTTCTGCATGGCTGCCCGCGCTGCCCTTGTACGGAAGGCGGATGCACGGTATGACACAAGTTCTGACAAGCCGATTCCGAGGCCTGCATAATCAGAATCAGCGTGATTATCAGACTGGAAATGAAATGGGTATGTCGACGCTGGCTGGAAGCCTGGAACCCCGAAGGTTGAACAGGCATTCTTCCGCTCTGCATCACTGCTAAACTTGGTCTCTTTTTCACGGAATGACCGCCAATCCCAGGGAAAGACCGTAGTCAAGAGCCTGCTCTCGCACAGCTACGAATTCTAGCAGGGTCCCAATGCTGGACGATACTGTACAGTAATTCGGTAGTACGGACTCTGAGACGTTCGTACGGGAGCTGAAACTAGCTGAAGTCAGTTTCAGACTTTCAGTAGGCTTAAGCGCTGACGACTCTGCCACAGTATTGGAGTTGGATGAGTGAGCGCGTTCGTCGAGAGAATCGAGGATCATGGCGCAGTCGACAGCGCAGCAAGGGCGTGTCCATGTCGATGGAAAGATGGGAAAAGCCAAATGCCAAGCCATGTCAAGAAGTCACGATCGGCGGTCCAGTGGTGACTGCCGTCCCGCAATCCTGGCCGCTGGCATCCGCACATCCTGCCTGCTGATCATTGCAGCCCGTTCTGCGACCTACGAGAATTTCGCTCACATTTGCATATTTTGATGACCGCGAGAACCGGACAGGCTGCCATGTCGCCCTTGAGGTTAGAGCGAGACCGAACATCGACGGACAGCCAAGTCTGAAACGCACCAAGTGCTTCCCTTCGTCTGCCGAGATCCAGACATCGAACGGGCATAGACGCACAGGCTCGCCGGAACGCTCTGCATTTTCTTCACTCCGCTTGCCGCTTCCTGCGGCCTCCGGTCAGCACGCTCGCCGAGGGCTTCATCGAGACAGACTGTGGACGAGAAGCCTGCTTCCTCTCCGCGCCGTATTCTGTGGCAAGATGAACGCGTACAAAGATAGCACTCTTCACAGTTCAGTGCGCTCCCAATCATGAGGGGCTAGACTGTCAATCCAATCATCCTAGGGAAACCAGAAGATCAACTACTGCAGGACAAATCCATCCGTTCAGTGCTCATATGTTGGAGATTCCAGAGCGGTCGAGCGAACCGCGGCCGAGTCTGGTCATTTGAAGGAATCTTGCTGCTTTCGTCCGCACTAGGATGTGGATCTTGCAAGAAATTGCGAGTTGCGAACTGTTCGAAGGACCCTCTACCCTTTGGTCGAGCAACACCTGTCGTCCGTCCACCGTCTATGTACCCGCTCTGAACCTCTAGTAGCCATCTTCTGTGATGGGTGGGGCGGAATATTTCTGGCAGCCGAACACGATATTCGCCTTGGCGTTGCGGGTACCTTGCAGCTATATCGAGGTGCCACGCCCACTTAGCCGCTGAAACACCGTCTACCGACATCCTCTCGTGATCCTGCGAATGTCCAGCGATACGAAGCTGAAGTGCAAGTCCCACATGTTGGCGCACCGTGCCAGCCCCATGAGATCGTTCCAGCCGTGCCTGCAACGACAGCATCGCTACGCTGCGCTGGAAGCGCAGCAGTGATACCATTGGTGATTTCTACAAACGCGGATAGATCCTCGAGGTGATCTAAATCCATTCGGTCAACTAAGCCCACTCTACTGCAGCGGACAGCGGTGCGCTTGAATCCACCACCACAGTTGCCAGTCAGTGGCAGTGCAGTAATACTGTGTTGGTTGTCTTCTGGCAAGATGGTCTATTCTGTTTGGCACCAATGCACCATGGCTATGCTCAATCCTTCGCTGTTCGCCAACGACATAGTGCACACTGTGGAGGACATGGGTCGTGCGGTGCTCGAAAATAACTGGTAAGCATCGGGTACTGCGCTTCAATGACTGTCAATGGCATGGAGCAAGTATAAAGGTCGTCGAAGTATCGTTCCTGTCACTTGGATCATCATCACACAATCTTCACATCTTCCAAGCACAGAGCAACCGAGCCCAATACTCTCACATCTCCATTAGCCAACAATAACAACGAAACTCATTCGCCATGCCATCAATTCAATCCATCCTCCCAGCCATGATCGGCCTCCTTACTCTCTCCAACCAAGTCCAGGCTGTTCCTACACCACCAGGCGGACTCGTCAAAAGACTCGGATGCTACGGCGACAGCAGCGATGTGAGCTTCTACTCTCTCCACGGCCTCGGCTACTCCGGCGACATCACACAAGAAGTCAAGAACGACATCCACACAACCTGCACCAAAGCCGCCGGCAAAACCATCAAACCCTCCGAACCCTTCTGGCTCTGCACCAACTGGGAAAAGACAGCCAAGGGCAAGTCAGCAGCACTGGAATGCTACGAGAGCTGCCAACCTGGCATTGACATCAGCGGAAGCAATTCGGCAGTCATAGATGCCGGCGTGCAAGCCTGCCGGGATATTTGCAAGCTCACACGCGGGGAGCCGGATCTCGCAGATGATGGATGGAACCATATCGATTGGGCTATTGAGGTTCGTGGTGGGCAGACTGAGCAGGTCATCACTTATGAGACGTGCAAAGCGGCTTTTGAGACGGAATTGGGAGGCTGTTCGAGCGGTAGTGAGCAGAACCATGATGGCTTTTGGTTCAGGATCGACCCAAATGCCAGGAAGTGCCCGGCTTAGGAGGGCTGTCGGTATTGACAGCATGCTTCGGTTGGCGTGGCGTTGAGAAGCTCTTTGCATTTAGTTTGAGCCGGTGCAGCAGGCAAAATCAATTCCAGATCAATCTCAGCTGATTTTGACATGCCATTTACTGTCCGTTATGCTAATCGCATCATGACTTGGTTGGATTGTGCACTGGGGTTAGCTAGTGTAACAAGCGGCAGAAGCTGGGAAGTTGCGAGGCTGCAAGAAGCACGAAGGCGAAGAACAATGAACGTATTTCAGCTCACATAACTATCAACGCTTAAGAGCTCTACAAGCCAACCGCTGCCGCTAAGCCATCTGTAAGGTTGTTCAGAACGTTCGATCCACCGGCAATCACCTGGAAGATATTCTTGTACGAGTCACTAGCACTTCAGTCAGCAATCATATCATTTTGACACCGGAACAGGAAAAGCTTACGCAGTAATATTGCCAAACTCAGTTCCCTTCGATGGAGATACTGCAACGAGGTTGTTGATCATCAATCCCAAGCTCGCAAGTGTAATTGGCTCAGCACGAGGCCTCCATCCCAGGTTGTAAGGCAGACGCTCCTGTTCGAACAGACTACGAACCCAGTCGAGGCGAGTCACTCCAGTGAGATCATCTCCGCCCATAGTCTGCAAGTACAAGCCGGTCTCGCCATAGCGAAGGACGAATTCCCGGATGCCATACGTGAATTCTGGATTCCTCGCCTCTGAATCCTCTGTACGACCCGCGATGGCTTTTGCAGCACCGAGCAAGTTGGTAGTTGTGCTACCTTGGTAGAACGACAAGGTCTGCTGCCAGATATCGTTGTTAAAATCGTGGTCGTTGCCGAAGAAGTCGTCTTGGCGAGACAGACTGGCATCGTGTTCGATGGGGCTATCAAGCTTCAGTCAGCAGATTGGCTTGCAAAGCCATTCGGATCGCTTACAAGTTGTGTTGATCTAGATCATTCAGATCGAAGGATCCACCGAGAGGGTTAGGGGAGGAGAGAAGCCCAACACCACCAACTGCGATTGAGAAGTCTGGACCGACGTTCAGGCCAGCTGCCAATCCCTGGACCAAATGTGGGATCGTCATGTTGCGGCCGTTGCGATTGATGAACCCATGATTGGCCAGGGAGTTCTACATACGATATTAGCACACCCAGGAGATTATAGAAGCATTGGGAGACCTACCAGGCCAGGACATGGCGACCGCACATCATTTGGCCCAGGTCTCTGCCAGTTGGTAAACCGCGGATCGTTCGCAGGTGCAGGTTTCAAGCCGTTCAGAAGTCCAGGAATATTCAACTGTGCAGATGCACAAGCAGCAAAAAGTGCTCCGAAAGTAATAATTTGAACCATAGTGAAAACAGACCTGAAAGGGAAGTTGCGACCTGGGCCAGCTTGGGAGCAGCGGCCGCCACTCTATTTGAACTCGACATACTCAGCGACCACGCTACGCCAAACACACATAACGCCAAAGCGGTTCGATGGAGATTTCCTGGAGTCGAAGATCGATCAGCCTCGGTCTGTGGCTCGCAGTAACAAAGCAGAATCTCTGATTCGTCGTGGAGAGGGACCCTCTTCAGGCTTGCTCTGTTTGTGGGCAAAGTGATCGACGGGGTAAAAGCTTGAGTGCGTGATGGACACGCTAAAGTCAAATAAAGTGCCTTCAAGCGCAGCCGCTTATGTAGTAGGCTGGACGCCACGCACGTTCGAACCGTGGAGGTGGCTTGTTGGAGACCTTCCAAGGTGGGAGAGGCCCGAGATATTTGTATAGTGCGAGCGCTCCTCACTGCTCAATGGAAATCCAGGCGCCAGGACACACTGTGAAGGGTCAGCGATGTGGATGAAATGACTGAAGATGATGATAGTCAGGCACGGCCGATTTGCATTGACCAACTCCTGTCGATGATTGAAGACTACGATTCAAGACTTCCCCGACTCGCCAAGGCTAGGGTCAGCAGCGGTACTGATAGCAAGCTCTGCCCGCGATCGATGCAGCTTGTCACTCCGAAGTAGTCGTCAACCGACATACGAGGCGCTACACCACCGACATGCGAGACTCCAGGTTTCATTTATCATGTCTACTTTTTCCTTGCCAGACGCAATTGTTGGAGTCTACTCATCAAGTCTTCAGGATATTCCCCGCCACCTCGATAGCCCTGACTGTCCGCTCGAGGTAGTCTTGTGCCACCTCCCATTGATCTCTCTCCACTGCTTCCGTCACACCGGGGAAGGTCACGGGCGCGTATCCAGTATCCAGGCCTGGAGCGAAGATCAAATGCTGGTAGAACTCCCGCGTAGGCAATCCGCCTTGCGAGGTGAATCCGCGCTGGAAGTCGCGGTACTTGGCGTTGACGACTTGGAGAAGCTCCGAATTGTTGCTGCTGATAGCAAGCTGAGCCAAGTCGGCGGCCTCTTGCGCTTGAGTGCGGAACGTCGAGATGGCATCTTGCAGACTTGAGACATCGAAGTCGACTCTTGATGAGTTGCCGATGGTGTACTGGAGGCTTTGGTAGTATCTCTGCATCTGATCGGCATAGTTGATGGGCTCAAGAGGCAGGAGGTCATCGGAAGCCAAGTGGTAAGCAAGGAGAGCGAGGTACTGGCCTGTTGAAAGACATTAGCTGCACGACATATGGCCAATTTCGACGATATTTCTAACTCACCCATCGATTTATGTGCCAGGAATCCAGGATCCGCGAACTTGCTCATCCAGTTGTAAGAATCGAAATTACTGTGATAGTGGTAGATCGGATCAGTCGGTCCAGGGTTTGCACCCATATCAATCGCAGCAATTCCGCGGTGGACGAAGCTTGTGTAGTCACTCCCAGAACCAAGTACGCCAACGGTTCGGTTGGTATCGTGGCTCCAGACGTCATACATCGTCGAATTGCCCTCGAGAGCTGGCCAGAGGACTTTCTTCATGAGATCTTGAGCAATGCGATGCAGCTCTGGGGTGGCCGAGATATCCGGGTGAGGACCAGACACAGCAACATCGATATTCAAATTGGCAACAACAGACTTCTTGATCCATGGCAAGTACTCCTCCATCCATTCTGTCGATCCGATCAGGCCATATTCTTCAGCATCCCAGCTTGCAAGCACGATGGTACGCTTCGGCTTCCAGCCTTGTGCAAGCAGTTTGCCGAACACACGACCGAGTTCGACAATAACGGCTGTTCCACTGTTGGGGTCTGCAGCACCACCAACGATCCAGGCATCTCGATGGTTGCCAATGACGATAGCCTCGTCGGAGCTTGTGCCGTTGATGATGCCGATGGCGTTCCAGATGTCTATGCAAACAAATTAGGCACTACCACATCATGTCTCTGGCCTGCTCATAACTCACCAGTGTATGCGTCCTCCATTTGGTTCGTCAGATGCAGCGTCACTCCAGGTGCAGGTCCAGTCGAATACGTCGCGTTCAGTGCGCCCAACCAATTGGTCCTGTTCACCGCCGATCCATTCGTGCCATAGCCATCCAATGCCGCAAGAAGTGGTTGAGCCTCGGCATAGGAAATTGGAAGACTGGGAATACGCGGAGTAACAGCTCCCTTATCAGCACGTGGCGAGTCCTTGCGAGACGGATAGCCGGGAGTCGTAGGGTCTCCTGGATACGTGCTCAAGAATTGTACGGATCCTCTTTGCACAGCTGTAGGGTTACGAGCTGGCCCATCCGGGTAGGCAGCATAGCCGTTGGCAACTGTGATGTTGCCGTCGTCTCCTGGGTCGGTGAACAGGACAGCTCCAATCATGCCATTATCCTGGGCGTTTTTGACCTTGAGACCTCTGAATGGACCTGCCAGTCACGGAAATTGTCAGCGCTTGACCTAGTGGCATTCCCGAACCACCTACCTCCATAGCGAGCCAACGCGATCTTCCCTTCAAGAGGCAAACCAAGCGCCTTGAGTCGCTCAAAGTCGACTTGCTGACCTCTGCCAACGTAGACATACTCGGCTGTCACATCACCATTTGCCGAGAAGCCATGGAATATGGGGATTCGGTCTGGGTAGCTCGACGTGTCGTCCTCTTCCAGCACAGCTTCCTCCAGTGAAGGAGTATACTGGGTGCCATTGGGCCATGTCAAGGCGAGGGATCTGCTAACAGGATAGTTGAGATATACGTTGTAGGCGTCGAGGCGCGTGGTGAAGCCGGCTTCCGCCCATCGATCTGCAGTCCATTGGGCTTGGGACTCGTTCTTGCCAGCAATGTGGTTGCCTGATCGACAACAAGGCGTCAGCGGCTACGCAATTGAGCAGCTACTGATCTGGCATACCGTGTGTGTAGTAATAACTCCAATCTGAGATCTCGTTGGCATCAAAGGAATCGATAATGAGTTGCTCATCTGGGCTCAGCTCTGCCCGCGGCGTCACAGATCTCTTCGTCAGGCCATGGCTGTGGAACTCGCGCTCTCGGACGCAAGCATGCGAAGTCGGCAGTAGGCAAAGCGCGGCAACTGAAGTGAGGAGCTTCATTGCCGACATTTTCATACAGTGCCTAGTTCAGACGTAAGCCTTCTTATCGTCCACGGCGTGACAGCGGCCGAGCGATATTTATGTGCTTGCATCGCGACACAGATAGGCACGGATGACGTCTGTGTCCGTCTGTCCTGCTAGTAAGGATCGCAGCGTGGTATGTTGCTTTAGTCGCTTGGCGATGCGTTGAGAGCTCTCTGACCCGCAAAGCGCGTGGTGTCGTTGTGGAGGAGCAGGATCCGCGCCATTGTCACCTTCCACGAGCAGAAAGGTTGCCAAGCATCGCGTGCCTGCTCCGCGCGCATACCCCAGCAACTGCCCGGCGGAGTGCAGGCGGTATGCAGCACTGGGTCACCGCGAAAACAAAGCAATGCAGCTTACTGTGACGCAATGAAAAGTCGTTGGCGGAGACATCGCGATCTTGGGAATGCGAATGCGCGTGATTCGGACGAGACACGCACCATTGCCATTCTGGCTGAAGCTTCATGAGCTTGCATGGCTTTGGCTTTTCCTTTGCCGAATGATTTTGGTCAGCCAGTCGACGTAAGACTGTCCCGATATCCCACATCGAATGGTATATCGATGAACAAAATACACACTCGCTAGCATATGGCTGCATACGAGCTTATGTGCTGAGCGTAAGCACCTCTGCGCACGAAACGAGGAGTCGGTCGGGATGTCTTCGCACTTCAATCACCAATTTCATGGCCGAACAAGATGACCGTCGTCTTCTTCAGGTCCTCGAGAAAGTGCTCATGTCCTCCAGGGTGTTGCTCTTCAGCGAAAGTGCAATTCCGGTAATAGGTTATAGCAGCATTTCGGCCTTTAATCTCGGCCATGAGGAGGCTTTTCATTTGGTCATCGACCGCTTCAGGGTTGTGGGCGGATACGACTCGTGCCAGTTTGTGGTATATGTGGCTCGGCTGGATTCGTCGTTCGCCATTCGGCAGTATTTTGGGCCAGCGGCCATGTCTTCTCACTTCCCAGCACTCTTCCGCTGCTTGTATCAAAAGGTCTGCAAACTTTCCAGAAGCCTCGTGGTATTCACGCGCAATCAGAGCAATGTTGAAGGCCGTCCAGTTGCTCCTCAAATGAGGCGGAATGTACGTAGAGGGTCGAGCAGAGGTTTGCGAAATCTGCTGTGGTGGCTCTCGCGCAGTCGGCTGTGGTTCTGGACCAGTTCGATGCTCGGAAAGTGTTGGCGGGAGTATGGGAGGCGTTGCACGTCTCCGATTGCTGGAGACGACGAACAGACTTGCAATGTTCTCTCGAAGCTTGGTGCCAATACTTTTGAGATATGCCTGGACCTCATGGACGCGTCGAAACATCTCGTTCGTTTGCAGCCAAGCGCCGTGGCGATGAGGAAATTATGGCGCGCAGTACTACTTCTCGATTGATTTTGTGTCCAAGGCTGGGCTGGGCGCACAAATTCGAACGAGAATGGTTTACAACTTGATGTAGGCTGGCGAAGCTGTCAAGGCATCGCACTGTCTCCTAGAGTGCTCCGTTGTCTACTGTTGATGTTTTCGGACTAGCCAAAGGCCAAAATGAGGTGATGATGTTGAGAGTGATTGCCGGCAAACAGCTGCGCGCAGAATGTAAGCCTGTGAAAGGATAAGCCGGGAGTGAGACCATCGTGGCGCACGAAAGTGAACTGATAGCTTCAAGTGAGACTCGAAACGCAGCTCCGAGCTATGGCTACGGATCATAGTGTATCAATCGCTTGATGTGAGCATCTGACTTTCCAAGGGTGGAGGCGATGTTGCCAAAAGAACAATAGACTAGACCGAATCTGCAATCGTCAGAAACATAGGCCGATTGCTTTCAAATACCTCTATTGAATTCAACAAGGCCGTTCTCTCCACCACGTTCCCAGAACTCCTTCTCCAGACTCGTAGCCTTGACGGCTTGTCGCTGTGGGAAAGCTGCCAAAGCAAGTGGCAGCGCAAAAATGCTTGTAGTGAGGATGAGTCCGAGATTGACTGGCAGTACTAACCGGGGCCTGGACTTCAGCCACTGTCTCTGCTGCAATCTTACGAGGATGAGAGGCGGAATGACCATGATCGGCGTGGCGTTGAGTACTCGGGAGACAGCAGTCTCGCCGACTGCAAGGGTGGCTGCCTTCTTGCTCTTGCCGATCGACTCGAGAGGCTGCCCAGCTTCCTCACGCTTCTCGCGAACCTCTTCGGACTCGCTTGGGAAGACGTCGATGCCTCGACGAATCTCCTCCCCTCTCATCAGGAACACGTTCAACACACCAGCGCTGGCCACGGCAGCGAATGGCACCAGTCTGCCCAAGGTGACTTTTGTGCTAGGACTGAGGCTTTTCAGTCTTGGTACGATGGAGTTCAGTCCAACAGCAACACCGCAACTTGCGCCGACCGCCAAGAAGTACGATTGGACTATGCTGGAAGTGGACATTGGTGTGCTCTTGTTCGCATTCGAGAAGTTGATGGCCACATTGAGAGACTGGTTGGCAACTTGCCAGGCAATCGTTCCCGTAGTGGTCAGGTTCGGTGTGAGCATTCCCGCAGTGACGACCAGATTGGATAGAACGAAGCATGACATGCGAAAGGGAAGAAACACTGGTTCTCCGGTGTCTTTTCCAAATAAGTTAGAGGATAGCCGGTGAGGCAAGAGCATTTCCT